>QNTS01000212.1:522135-544251 GCA_003317085.1 Hucho hucho
TTTATAAATAAAGTCACACGCTGGCTCTGCATTAATGAATCTCCCATAGATACAGTGCCTGCATAAACTATAGCTACAGCCATTGGGAAACACACATAGAAACCCCCTCGCTTGTGTCGAGAGACCATTGAGCGAGGCTTTGATTGATGCATGTCAATACTCCCCCCCCCCCCTTTGGGGCCAGACTCAGTGACACCAGGAATGCAGAATCACTTGCATTGAAATCACTTGCATTGAATAAGCCAGCCTGCTGACTTCTCTCACTGGGCTGCTGCTGCCTCTGGATATTAGCAACAGAGACTCCCCACCTGGCTGCCAAGCTAATGCCACAGTTGTTAAAGGATCAGAGAGAGGGTTGTTGGAGGGAGAATTCCCAGGGATCAGCTGATCCTCAGCTGATGCAGTGGAAGAGTTCTGTTAGATGAGATCATATCAGTGTATCCCTGCCTGCTTGTCTGTTTGACTCTCTGGTCCTGGTGCAGACCAAACATCCCTGCATCTTATCTGCAGAACAGCGGAACAAAAGGCCCAGGCCCAACCGACAGGCCCAGGCCCAGACACTTCACATTCTTTATTCAATCAAATGAAGCCAGGGAACCCTGAATTACAATGGCAGGGCAAGAGAGAGAACACCCACATAGGGATACACACAGGGCAACACAGCAGAGTCTGCTTTGTATGTGCCAAGGCATATACACATATGCTTAAAAGGAGTAGCTACAGTGCCTTCAGAAAGTATTCATAACCTGTGACTTATTCCACACTTTGTTGTGTTACAGCCTGAATTCAAATTTGTTTATTTTTTTCTACACACAATACCCCATATAATGACAAAGTGAAAACCTGTTTTAAGAAATTTTTGCAAATGTATTGATAATGAAATACAGAAATATCTCATTTACATAGGTATTCACACCCCTGAGTCAATACTTTGTAGAACACTTTTGGCAGTGATTACAGCATTGAGTCTTTCTAGGTAAGTCTGTAAGAGCTTTCTACTCCTGGACTGTGCAACATTAGCCCATTGGTCTTTGCAAAATTCTTAAAGCTCTGCCAAATGTTCATTTTCAGGTCACGCCATAGATTTGAAAGTAGATTTAAAGTGCTGTGGAAAAGTATTTGCATTTTTTATGTTGAATGTTATTTTTTATACTGAATGTTATTTTGTTTCAACCAAAACCTAATATTAGATATAGGGAACAAATAACAAAAAATATATATTATTTATTTATTTAATTAACAAACTTATGCAACACTCAATTCCCATGTGTGAAAAAGTAATTGCCCCCTTACACTTAATAAGTGGTTGTCCCACCTCTAGCTGCAATGACTGCAACCAAATGCTTCCACGTCCCTGGGTCGCTCCTCTTTTCAGTTCACTGCAGCTAGCCACTGAAACGAGCTGCAACAAACACTTAAACTGCACAGTTTTATCTCAATCTCTTCATTAAAAGACTCAATCATGGACACTCTTACTGACAGTTGTGGCTGCTTTGTGTGATGTATTGTTGTCTCTACCTTCTTGCTCTTTGTGCTGTTGTTTGTGCCCAATAATGTTTGTACCATGTTTTGTGCTGCTACCATGTTGTGTTGCTACCATATTGTTGTTATGTTGTGTTGCTGCCATGCTGTGTTGTCATGTGTTGTTGCCTTGCTATATTGTTGTCTTAGGTCTCTCTTTATGTAGTGTTGTGTTGTATCTCTTGCTGTGATGTGTTTTGTCCTATATTTATATTGTATTTATTTATTTATTTTAATCCCAGGCCCCCGACCCCACAGGCTTTTTGCCTTTTGGTCGGCCGTCATTGTAAATGAGAATTTGTTGCATTGAAATCACTTGCATATGCAGACACAGGAGGCTTGCCTAGTTAAATAAAGGTTAAATAAAATAAAATAAATAAAGTTGTTGGTCAGTCTCTCACATCGAATTTTGGCCCACTCTTGCGTGCAGAACTGCTTTAACTCAGTGACATTTGTGGGTTTTCAAGCATGACTGCTTGTTTAAAGTCCTGCCACAACATTATTGTTGTCTATCAACAATGACAAGCCACCGGGGTCTGACAATCTGGATGGAAATAACTGAGGATAATAGTGGACGATATTGCCACTCCTATTTGCCACATCTTCAATTTAAGCCTAGTAGAAAGTGTGTGCCCTCAAGCCTGGAGGGAAGCCAAAGTCATTCTGCTACCCAAGAATAGTAAAGCACCCTTTACTGGCTCAAATAGCCGACCAATCAGCCTGTTACCAACCCTTAGTAAACCTCTGGAAAAAAATAGTGTTTGACAAGATGCAATGCTCTTTCACAGTAAACAAATTGACAACAGACTTTCAGCACGCATATAGAAAAGGACACTCAACAAGCACAGGACTTACACAAATGACTGATGATTGGCTGAGAGAAATGTATGATAAAATGATTGTCAAATCAAATCAAATTTTATTTGTCACATACACATGGTTAGCAGATGTTAATGCGAGTGTAGCGAAATGCTTGTGTCGGATACGTAAACATTATATACAAAATTGTTTAAAGTGGCTAGTGATACATTTGTTACATCCAATTCCTATGTTTAAAGTGGCTAGAGATTTAAGTCAGTATGTTGGCAGCAGCCACTCAATGTTAGTGATGGCTGTTTAACAGTCTGATGGCCTTGAGGTAGAAGCTGTTTTTCAGTCTCTCGGTCCCAGCTTTGATGCACCTGTACTGACCTCGCCTTCTGGATGATAGCGGGGTGAACAGGCAGTGGCTCGGGTGGTTGTTGTCCTTGATGATCTTTTTGGCCTTTCTGTGACATCGGGTGGTGTAGGTGTCCTGGAGGGCAGGTAGTTTACCCCCGGTGATGCGCTGTGCAGTCCTCACTACCCTCTGGAGAGCCTTACGGTTGTGGGCGGAGCAGTTGCCGTACCAGGCGGTGATACAGCCCGACAGGATGCTCTCGATTGTGCATCTGTAAAAGTTTGTGAGTGATTTTGGTGACAAGCCGAATTTCTTCAGCCTCCTGAGGTTGAAGAGGCGCTGTTGCGCCTTCTTCACCACGCTGTCTGTGTGGGTGGACCAATTCAGTTTGTCCGTGATGTGTACGCCGAGGAACTTAAAACTTTCCACCTTCTCCACTACTGTCCCCTCGATGTGGATAGGGGGGTGCTCCCTCTCCTGTTTCCTGAAGTCCACGATCATCTCCTTTGTTTTGCTGACATTGAGTGAGAGGTTATNCTGTAGTCGATGAACAGCATTCTTACATAAGTATTCCTCTTGTCCAGATGGGTTAGGGCAGTATGCAGTGTGATTGCGATTGCGTCGTCTGTGGACCTATTGGGACGGTAAGCAAATTGGAGTGGATCCAGGGTGTCTGGTAGGATGGAGGTGATATGATCCTTGACTAATCTCTCAAAGCACTTCATGATGACGGAAGTGAGTCAATGTTGTTGTCAGATGCTATCCGGAACATATCCCAGTCCACGTGCTCGAAGCAATCTTGCAGCATGGAATCAGATTGTTCGGACCAGCGTTGAACAGACCTGAGAACGGGCGTTTCCTGTTTTAGTTTCTGTTTGTAGGCTGGGAGCAACAGAATGGAGTCATGGTCAGACTTGCCGAAAGGAGGGCGGAGAATAGCCTTGTATGCATCACGGAAGTTGGAATAACAGTGATCCAGGATTTTACCAGCCCGGGTGGCACATTCGATATGCTGGTAAAATTTCGGGAGCCTTGTTCTTAAATTAGCCTGTACATTGGCTATTAAAATACTCGGGAGAGGTGCACGATGCGCCCGTCGACGTAGCTTGACCAAAAGACCGGCGCGTTTCCCTCTTCTCCGGTGCCGCCGTTGTTTTGATTCGCCGCGTGCTATCCAGTCTATTGTTGTGGTTGGGTTAGCAAACCGAGAATCCTCTTCGGGAAAGTCGTATTCCTGGTCGTAATGTTGGTAAGTTGACGTTGCTCTTATATCCAATAGTTCCTCCCGGTTGTATGTAATAAAACTTAATATTTCCCGGGGTAACAATGTAAAAAGTAATACATAAAAAAACAAAATACTGCATGATTTCCTGAGAACATGAAGCGAGGGTTGTCTTGTTAGACTTCAATACAGCTTTTGACATTATCGATCATAGTCTGCTGCTGGAAAAACTGATGTGTTATGGCTTTACACCCCCTGCTATAATGTGGTTAAGAGGCCTTAAGGCAAGTCGTCCAGGTCCTGAGGTAGCAAAGCATCCCCAAACCCTCACACTACCACCCCCATGTTTGAGCATGGGTATAAGGTTTTTCCCAATATGTAAATAATTTTTTCAAACAGGGGAATTTTGGTAGTGCATAATTAAAATACATATTGTTATTTTTATATTTTTTTACTCAGTTTCACTTTATCTAATAGGTTTTGGTTGAAGATCAGAATCAAAAATATCCAAAAATAGAGAAAATCAGAAACAGGGCAAATACTTTTTCACAGCACTGTAAGTCATAACTATAACTCGGAAACGTTCATCCTCTTCTTGGTAAAGCAACTCCAGTGTCCATATGGCCTTGTGTTTTAGGTTACTGTCTTCCAGTGTCTGGTTGGAAATCAGACTGAACCAGGTTTTCCTCTAGGTCTTTGCCTGTGCTTAGCTCCATTCCGTGTCTTTTTTATTCAGAAAAACTCCCCAATCCTTAATGATTACAAGCATACTCATAACATGATGCAGCCACCACTATGCTTGAAAATGTGGAGAGTGGTACTCAATAATGTGTTGTATTGGATTTGCCCCAAACATAACATTTTGAATTCAGGACAAAAAGTTAATTCTTTGCCAATTTTTGGGGCAGTTTTACTTTAGTGCCTTGTTGCAAACATGATCCATGTTTTGGAATATTTGTGTTCTGTACAGGCTTCCTTCTTTTCACTCTGTCAATTAGGTTAGTATTGTGGAGTAACTACAATGTTGTTGATCCATCCTTAGCTTTCTCCTATCACAGCATTAAAATCTGTACCTGTTTTAAAGTCACCATTGGCCTTATGGTGAAATCCCTAAGCGGTGTCGTTTCTCTCTGGCAACTGAGTTAGGAGGGATGCCTGTATCTTTGTAGTGACTTGATCTCTTGTTACATCATCCAAAGTGCAATTAATAACTTCCATCACGACACAAGGCGAGACCCATATGCAGACACAGGTGGCAGATGGTTTGAGCTCTTGTATATATTATAATCAAAGGGATAGACAAAAGGCAGGTTGGGGACAGGCAAGCGTTCATAGCCAGAGCAGTCCATAACGGTACAGGGCGGCAGGCAGGCTCGAGGTCAGGGGCAGGCAGAGTGGTCAGGCAGGCGGGCTCAGAGTCAGGACAGGCAAGGGTCAAAACCAGGAGGACGAGAAAAAGACAGACTGGGAAAAACAGACAAACAAGACGAACTGGCACAGACAGACAGAAAACACAGGTATAAATACCCAGGGGATAAGTGGGGAAGATGGGCGACACCTGGAGGGGGGTGGAGACAAGTACAAAGACAGGTAAAACAGATCAGTTTTTTTTTTTACCCATCTACCAATAGGTGCCCTTCTTTGCAAAGCATTGGAAAACCTCCCTGGTCTTTGTGGTTGAATCTGTGTTTGAAATTCACTACTCGACTGAGGGACCTTACAGATAATTGTATTTGTGGGGTACAGAGATGAGGTAGTCATATAAAAATAATGTTAAACACATGCAACTTATTATGTGACTTGTTAAGCACATTTTTACTCCTAAACTTATTTAGGCTTGCCATAACAAAGGGATTGAAAAATAAAACCGTAATTACTCTTTGACATGTCGTCATCTATTTTGTGAAGTGCACCAGTCCCTCCTGTAGCAAAGCACTCCCACAACATGATGCTGCCACCCCCGTGCTTCACGGTTGGGAAGGTGTTCTTCGGCTTGCAAGCCTCCCCCTTTTTCCTCCAAACATAACGATGGGCATTATGGCCAAACAGTTCTATTTTTGTTTCATCAGACCAGAGGACATTTCTCCAAAAAGTACGATCTTTGTCCCCATGTGCAGTTGCAAACCATAGTCTGGCTTTTTTATGGCGGTTTTGGAGCAGTGGCTTCTTCCTTGCTGTCGATATAGGACTTGTTTTACTGTGGATATAGATACTTTTGTACCTGTTTCCTCCAGCATTTTCACAAGTTCCTTTGCTGTTGTTCTGGGATTGATTTGCACTTTTCGCACCAAAGTACATTCACCTCTAGGAGATAGAACGCGTCTCCTTCCTGAGCGGTATGATGGCTGCGTGGTCCCATGGTGTTTATACTTGCATACTATTGTTTGTACAGATGAACGTGGTACCTTCAGGCATTTGGAAAGGATGAACCAGGGGTGAACCAGACTTGTGGAGGTCTACAATTTTTTTTCTGAGGTCTTGGCTGATTTCTTTTGATTTTGCCATGATGTCAAGCAAAGAGGCACTGAGTTTGAAGGTAGGCCTCGAAATACATCCACAGGTGCACCTCCAATTGACTCAAATGATGTCAATTAGCCTATCAGAAGCTTCTAAAGCCATGACATCATTTTCTGGAATTTTCCAAGCTGTTTAAAGGCACAGTCAACTTAGTGTATGTAAACTTCTGACTCACTGGAATTGTGATAGTGAATTATAAGTGAAATAATCTGTCTGTAAACAATTGTTGGAAAAATTACTTGTGTCATGCACAAAGTACATGTCCTAACCGACTTGCCAAAACTATAGTTTGTTAACAAGAAATGTGTGGAGTGGTTGAAAAACGAGTTTTAATGACTCCAACCTAAGTGTATGTAAACTTCCGACTTCAAGTGTACATAGGCGTACAGAGGCCCATTATCAGCAACCATCACTCCTGTGTTCCAATGGCACATTGTGTTAGCTAATTCAAGTTTATCATTTGAAAAGGCTAATTGATCATTAGAAGACCCTTTTGCAATTATGTTAGCACAGCTGAAAACTGTTGTGCTGATTAAAGGGATATTTAATTTTATGTTAGCACTTGCCTAGTTAAATAAAGGTAAAATAAAATACTAATATAATAAAGAAGCAATAAAATTGGCCTTCTTTAGACTAGTTGAGTATCTGGAGCATCAGCATTTGCGGGTTCGATTACAATCTATTCTTGCTCTGAGAAATGAAGGCTATTCCATGCGAGAAATTGCCAAAAAACTGAAGATCTCGTACAACGCTGTGTACTACTCCCTTTACAGAACAGCGCAAACTGGCTCTAACCAGAATAGAAAGAGGAGTGGGAGGCTCTGGTGCACAACTGAGCAAGAGGACAAGTACATTAGAGTGTCTAGTTTGAGAAACAGACACCTCACAAGTCCTCAACTGACAGCTTCATTAAATAGTACCCGCAACACACAAGTCTCAAAGTCAACAGTGAAGAGGCGACTCCGGGATGCTGGCCTTGACAATTAAAAGAAATTTAGCAAATTTATTCATTACTAAATTTTGCTAACATTAGATAGTTAATCCAGTGATTCTTACATTTTCCTCGAGTCGGCAGTCTCAAATCAAATAAAAGCACATTTTATTTGTCACATGCGCTGAACACAACAGTTCTAGTAGACCTTACCGTGAAATGCTTACTTACAAGCCGTTAACCAACAATGCAGTTCAAGAAATTGGTCCTAGAATTGGCGCTCCGGTACCGCTTGCCTTGCTGTAGCAGAGAGAACAGTCTATGATTTGGGTGACTGAAGTCTTTTGGGTCCTTCCTCTGACACCGCCTTGTATATAGGTCCTGGGTGTCAGGAAGCTTGGCCCCAGGGATGTACTGGGCCGTACGCACTACCGTCTGTAGCGCCTTATGGTCAGATGCCGAGCAGTTGCCATACCAGGCGGTGATGCAACCAGTCAGGATGTTCTCGATACCAAATCTTTTCAGTCTACTGGGGGGGAAAAAGTGTTGCCGTGCCCTCTTCACAACTGTCTTGTTGTGTTTGGACCATGAGTTTGTTGGTGATGTGGACACCAAGGAACTTGAAACTCTTGACCTGCTCCACTTCAGCCCCGTCGATGTTAATGGGGGCCTGTTCTGCTCTCCTTTCCCTACAGTCCACGTTCAGATCCTTTGTCTTGGTCACATTGAGTGAGAGGCTGTTGTCCTGGCACTGCCAGGTCTCTGACCTCCTTCCTATAGGCTGTCTCATCGTTGTCGGTGATTAGGCCTACCACTGTTGTGTTGTCAGCAAACTTAATGATGGTGTTGGAGTCATGCTTGGTCACGCAGTCTTGGGTGAACGGGGATGATAGGAGGGGACTAAGCACGCACCCGTGAGGGGCCCCAGTGTTGAGTTTAAGCGTGGCAGATGTGATGTTACCTACCCTTACCACCTGGGGAGGCCCATCTTTAAGTCCAGGATCCAGTTGCAGTGGGAGGTGTTTAGTCCCAGGTTCCTTAGCTTATGGATGGGCTTTGAGGGCACTATGGTGTTGAACGCTGAGCTGTAGTCAATGAATAGCATTCTCACATAGGTGTTCCTTTTTTCCAGGTGGGAAAGGTCAGTGTGTAGTGCAGTGGAGATTTCATCTTCTGTGGATCTGTTAGGGCGGTATGCAAGTTGGAGTGGGTCTAGGGTTTCTGGGATAATGGTGTTGATGTGAGCCATGACCAGCCATTCAAAGCAATTCATGGTTCCTGACGTAAGTGCTACGGGATCGGTAGTCATTTAGGCAGGTTACCTTACCGTGAACACAGGGACTATGGTGGTCTGCTTAAAACATGTTAGTATTACAGACTCGGACAGGGAGAGGTTCAACATGTCAGTGAAGATTCTTTCCAGTTGGTCAACGTACACGTGTTGCGGCCTTGTGAATGTTGACCTTTTTAACCTCTACGGGCTAGGGGGCAATGTTTGGAAGTACGGAGAGTCTCTTGCCCTAAGTAAACTGCCTGTTACTCAGGCCCAGAAGCTAGGATATGCAAAAAAACTGTTAAAATAATGTCTGTGAGTATAACAGAACTGATATGGCAGGCGAAAACCAGAGAACAATCCATCCGGAAAATTTTTATGTCACAGTTTTTCCATTGACTTGCTATTGTCTATAGAGGGAATTAGCTCCCAGATTGCAGTTCCTATCCCTTCCACTAGATGTCAACATTCTTTAGACATGGTTTCAGGCTTGTTTTTTGAAAAACGAACAAGAACTAGAAGTTCTTACAAGTAGCTGTTGAAACGGACACTACTGTTTTGTGCGCGTGGATGGGTGCGCACTCTGTTATTTTTCTTTCCTATTGAACAGACTATATTCCGTCTGAAATATTATCGTTTATTTAGATATTTGACAACCTGAGAATTAATTAGAAGCATCGTATGACTTGTTTGGACGAACTATACCGGTACTTTTGGGATTTCTTTGTCTGCATGTTGAATGACTGGATTACAGAACTCCATGGCACCAACTAAACTGACTTTTTGGGTTTTAAAACAGGACTTTATCGAACAAAACGACCGTTCTTTGTGTTCCTGGGACCCTTGTGATTGCAAACAGAGGAAGATCTTCAAAGGTAAGTGATTTATTTTATCGCTATATTTGATTTTGTAACGCCTGTGCTGGTTTGAATAATATTTTGTTATGGGGCACTGTCCTCAGATAATCGAATGTTCTGCTTTCGCCGTAAAGCCTATTGTAAATCCAACAACACGGTTCGATTACCAAGATTCTAAGCTTTTGAATCGTGTACAACACTTGTATTTTTATGAATGTTTAATGTATTTAATGTATTTTTATGAATTTTTATGAATGTTTACTATTTTTGTCATTTGAATTTGGCGCTCTGCATTTCCCCGCTAGCGGTCCACCTAGCCCAAACAGGTTAAAGGTCTTACTCACATTGGCTGCGGAGAAAGTGATCACACAGTCGTCCGGAACAGCTGGTGCTCTCATGCATGTTTCAGTGTTTTTTGCCTCGAAGTGAGGAAAAGGTTGACAGTTTGACAGTTTGCCTGTTTGATGGTTTGTTGGGGGGCATAGCGGGATTTCTTATAAGCTTCCGGGTTAGAGTCCCGCTCCTTGAAAGCGGAATCTCTAGCCTTTAGCTCAGTGTGGATGTTGTCCACCCCTTGTCTTACCAGACGGCGCCGTTCTATCCTGCCAATACAGCACATATAACCAGCCAGCTGTATGTTGATAATGTCATTGTTCAGCCACCACTCCGTGAAGCATAAGATATCACAGTTTTTAATGTCCCATTGGTAGTTTAATCTTCTCGTAGGTCGTCGATTTTATTTTCCAATGATTGCACGTTAGCTAGTAGAATTCTCAGAAGGCAGCCTGACCTCAGTCCTCTTTTTCTTCGTCGTCTTTGCATGCAAATGACAGGGATTTGGGGAAGCAGTATGTCGTTCGGTCATGAGAGACGGTAGCAGCAACATTATATACAAAATAAGTAAAAAAATAAGTTACAAACATCGCAAAAAAACGAACATGAAAACACAATCGGTTAGGAGCACGTAAAATGTCAGCCATCTTCTCCGGCTCTGTCTAATCAATAAGTTATCACTTGGCTCATGTAAATAATTCTGTAGTTGTCCTTTAAAACATCCTAAGGTCAACATCTCCATAGTGTTCACATTTCTCTCATGTAAATGTTGTAGCTACATAAAAAGATGAAACAATTTATTTTGGAAATATCCAGTCTTTGCTATTTTCTTCATTACCATGCTGATGATTGCAAGTTGTATTGGATTTATTTTTTGTCTGTTAAAGACATTGAATACATGTTGTTTAGTATATTTACAACATTTAGTGTGTTTCATTTTTTTCTGAAGTTGTATGATTTGATTTATGTAAATACATTTAAATGTTGTTTAACACACAGTAACCAAAAACCTGATTTAATTTATATATTCATACTGAGTTTGCAGCAAACAGAATGTTCGTAACAAGTTTCCCAGAATTGTTAGCCAGAAGTTCACAATTTGCCTGAAATTTACCACAACATTTTCCCACAAAACTAATTTGCATGTAAGGGTTGTTATGATTCTCAATGTTCAGATAGCTAGCAATAATGACAAGAATTTGCCATGTGGGGAATTGTAGGTGGCTCGTTTGTGATAGCTCTTGTAATGCAAGTCTTATGGAATCAGGCGCAGGATACAGAGATGAGTCCAAACTTCTTTTAATAGCAGGAAACTAACTACTAACCCAGTAGTATAACCACTGCTAGCAATACATACGGGGCCACAACGTACAGGAAACAATCACGGACAAAACCCAGGGGGAAACAGAGGGATTAAATAAGGAAACATGAGATTAGTGAAATGTGAACCAGGTGTGAATGAGACAAGACAAAAACAAAATCAGTCGTGACATCGTTTCAGCGTGTTGTATCTTGTTATTGATACCATGTCTTATGTTGAGGTGTTTTGACTTATGTCATGTCAATGCTTATTCGGCTGAAATTCGCCTGCTAGCTAACCAACAACTGTAACAATGTATTTGAGAGACAAGTGCTCACCAACCATCTATGGAGAATGGTGTTATTTCTATATATATATTTTTTTTTAAGTAGATATTGTTCCACTTGGAACCGATAGGTTGCATGACCTTGTTCATAATTTCATCACGAGTAAAGGTGGTGGAATTATGAGGGAACTTAGTCAAGGTCAGAATATGGCGTATCTGTAGACACACCTCCACCACACCTTAATTTGTTTGATCTTCGCCCCAAACGAATAGCGGGTGAAGAGCATGCTATTCTCATGCTTAAGTTCAAGGTCAGAATACGCATAAAGAGAAAAGTGCATAAAAAGGGCATTACGTTCCATTTATGCGCTCTTAACTCGGGTCGGAATTCCCTCCAAGGTACATATCATTTAACTTAACTTGGATACATCTACAGTGCCTTCAGAAAGTCTTCACACCCCTTGACTTTTTCCAAATTTTGTTGTGTTACAGCCTGAATTTAAAATTGATTAAATGTTGATTTTTGTTTTTCACTGGCCTACACACAATACCCCATAATGTCAAAGTGGAATTATATTTTTTCGAAATGTTTACAAATTAATTAAAACTAAAAAGCTGAAATATCTTGAGTCAATAACTATTTAACTCCTTTGTTATGGCAAGAGTAAATAATTCAGGAGACATTTTTTGCTAAACAAGTCACATAATAAGTTGCATGGACTCACTCTATGTGCAATAATAGTGTTAATCATGATTTTTGGAATGACTACCTCATCTCTGTACCACACACATACAATTATCTGTAAAGTCCCTCAGTCGAGCAGTGAATTTCAAACACAGATTCAACCACAAATACCAGGGAGGTTTTCCAATTCCTCACAAAGAAGGGAACCTATTGGTCGATAGGTAAAATAAAAAAAAGTAGACATTGAATATTGCTTTGAGCATGGTGAAGTTATTAATTACACTTTGGATGGTGTATCAATACACCCAGTCACTACAAAGATACAGGCGTCCTTCCTAACTCAGTTGCCGGAGAGGAAGGAAACCGCTCAGGGATTTCACCATGAGGCCAATGGTGACTTTTAAACAATTTGCAACAAGGCACTAAAATAATACTGCAAAACAAGTGTCAAAGCAATTAACTTTTTATCCTGAATACAAAGTGTATGTTTGGGGAAAATCCAATACAGCACATTACTGAGTACCACTCTCCAGCTTTTCAAGCATAGTGGTGGCTGCATCATGTTATGGGTATGCTTGCAATCGTTAAGGACTGGTAAGCTTTTCAGGATAGAAAAATAAATGGAATGGAGCTAAGCACAGGCAAAATCCTAGAGGAAAACCTGGTTCAGTCTGATTATTGTCTAGCAATGATCAACAACCAATTTGACAGAGCTTGAAGAATTTTGAAAATAATAATGGGCAAATGTTACACAATCAAGGTGTGGAAAACCTAGAAAGACTCACAGCTGTAATCGCTGCCAATGGTGCTTCTACAAATTATTGACTCAGGGATGTGAATGCTTATGTAAATGTATTATTTCTGTATTTAATTTTCAATACATTTGCATGTTTTCACTTTGTCATTATAGGGTAGTGTGTGTAGAAGGGTGAGAAAATATATATATTTAATCCATTTTGAATTCATGCTGTAACACAACAACATGTGGAATAAGTCAAGGCGTATGAATACTTTCTGAAGGCACTGTATCCCAGTTTGCTTTCAGAATTTAGAACCATGGAAAGGGAGGCCATTTCCTGACGTATTCAGTTGTCAGTCAAAGTGCAATACTTTCTTGGCAGGCCTTCTCCATATGTTTTTGAGGTCACACAGCCATACTGTAGGATGGGCCCATCGGGTTACTGGAAATACGAATCTATAAATCAGCAGGCAAAGGACATCAAAACCTAATGGTGCTAATGGAGATATCCTTGCTCGGCTTCCTTCCTGTGTCTGGTTTGTGTAGTGCCCAGATAACGATCCATTAAATGTAGAGGTACTGTTCTAAGTGCAAGGGTTACCCAAAATTCATTAGCTTGACGTTAATTTGAAAGATAAATTGACTGCATAGAGAAGTACACCGGGCCTTGTCTGACAAATACATCTTCTCTGTAATGAAGTACCATGCCGTACAGTTTGGGGCACATAGGGGTTTGTATTACATTTCTGAGACATCATATTCTGTTCTCTGTGTTTAACTTTGGATTTGCATACAGCTGTTACACACTGTTGTTCAGGATGTTTTCTAACTGATGAACTGAGCTTTCTCACAGCTTTATGATTAGAAAGAAACAAATCTAATAGAGCTCAGATCCCACTAGCATTGTCCTTTCTGCTGTCCAAATTATATTTTTGAACCACTGCCCTTTCACTTTGTTCTCTTAAAACAAATAAAGCACTATTTAAGATTGGATGGGACACTTTGAAAACTTTAAAATTACAGTTGAAGTTGAAAGTTTACATACACCTTAGCTAAATACATTTAAACTCAGTTTTTCACAATTCCTGACATTTAATCCTAGTAACAATTCCCTGTCTTAGGTCAGTTAGGATCCCCACTTTATTTTAAGAATGTGAAATGTCATGAAAATAGTAGAGAGAATGATTTATTTCAGCTTTCATTTCTTTCATCACATTCCCAGTGGGTCAGAAGTTTACATACACTCAATTAGTATTTGGTAGCATTGCCTGTAAATTGTTTAACTTGGGTCAAACGTTTTGGGTAGCCTTCCACAAGCTTCACACAATAAGTTGGGTGGATTTTGGCCCATTCCTCCTGACAGAGCTGGTGTAACTGAGTCAGGTTTGTAGGCCTCCTTGCTCGCACACGCTCTTTCAGTTCTGCCCACACATTTTCTATGGGATAGAGGTCAGGGCTTTGTGATGGCCACTCCAATACCTTGACTTTGTTGTCCTTAAGCCATTTTGCCACAACTTTGGAAGTATGCTTGGGGTCATTGTCCATTTGGAAGACCCATTTGCGACCAAGCTTTAACTTCCTGGCTGATGTCTTGAGATGTTGCTTCAATATAGCCACATCATTTTACTTCCTCATGATGCCATCTATTTTGTGAAGTGCACTAGTCCCTCCTGCAGCAAAGCACCCCCACAACATGATGCTGCCACCCCGTGCTTCAAGGTTGGGATGGTGTTCTTCGGCTTGCAAGCCTCCCCCTTTTTCCCCCAAACATAACAATGGTCATTATGGCCAAACAGTTCTATTTTTGTTTCATCAGACCAGAGGACATTTCTCCAAAAAGTGCGATCTTTGTCCCCATGTGCAGTTGCAAACCGTAGTCTGGCTTTTTTATGGCGGTTTTGGAGCAGTGGCTTCTTCCTTGCTGAGCGGCCTTTCAGGTTATGTCGATATAGGACTCGTTTTACTGTGGATATAGATACTTTTTGTTCCTGTTTCCTCCAGCATCTTCACAAGGTCCTTTGCTGTTGTTCTGGGATTGATTTTCACTTTTCGCACCAAAGTAAGTTCATCTCTAGGAGACAGAACGCGTCTCCTTCCTGAGCAGTATGACGGCTGTGTGGTCCCATGGTGTTTATACTTGCGTACTATTGTTTGTACAGATGAACGTGGTACCTTCAGGCGTTTGGAAATTGTTCCCAATGATGAACCAGACGTGTAAAGGTCTACCATTTCTTTTTCTGAGGTCTTGGCTGATTTCTTTTGATTTTCCCTAGATGTCAAGCAAGGAGTTTGAAGGTAGGCCTTGAAATACATCCACAGGTACACCTCCAATTGAAGCTTTTTCTGGAATTTTCCAAGCAGTTTAAAGGCACAGTCAACTTAGTGTATGTAAACTTCTGACTCACTGGAATTGTGATACAGTGATACAATTGTTGGAAAAATTACTTGTGTCATGCACAAAGTAGATGTCTTAACCGACTTGCCAAAACTATAGTTTGTTAACAAGAAATGTGTGGAGTGGTTGAAAAACCAGTTTTAATGACTCCAACCTAAGTGTGTGTAAACTTCTGACTTCAACTGTAGATAAAGGGAAAACACTGTTATGTGTCGCCCACACTTGGCACCGGTTTAGACTGACAATGATATAGTGAACGAATATGATGATAATCATTGTCCATTTTCTGTGTTGAGTAACTTCCTCACACAATCCAAATAAGTCCTAATAATTTTCATCATATTACAATCAAAATGCCAGCTTCACCATAATAGAAAAATAAATGGTTGAGAATGCACCATCTAATAGAGATATTGTCTTTGCCCTTTGGCAAGAAATAGCAGCTGGACCAAAACCTCTGTGTACTTCTATAATGAAACTTTGGGTGGCTTGGCTGCTATTTCCAAGAAGAAAGCAACACACATGAAATTACTCATGTTCAAAATTCACAGACATTCTTTTTAGTCAGTTTGCCTGAGTGAGAGAGAGAGAATGTGAAAGTATGACTAATTCTAATCAACTTGAATATATGTATAGAATGTCAAAAGAAAGAAAAATAACTTCTCTTTTAGTTTGAGAATGAGAGAAAAAGAGAGGCATGGTTACCTTGTTTGATGCCTGATAATGGAAGTCCTGGCTGTAGCTCCAGTCTGGCTGTATGTCCCATTCCTTGCGCTGTGGGGGAGTGTAATCTGCACAAAATGGTTTAGATTATGACGTGAGGGGGCATGTCAGTATGTGAGAGGTTCTTTTTTCTATACAAAGAGGTGGAGCAGAGCATTTTTTGTCCACTTCAGTTCACTTTCAAAAGACTAATGCACTTCCCAGTCCCAAGCTTCATTCATACCTGGTTCTAATATGTGTCCTGTGTCCCGATCCTGTCCACATTCTAATTGTGCCCACATTTTCAGACATGCGTCTACTCATGGTATTAAAATGTCTCTCTTATCCGTCCATTGTGTCCGCATTGTGACCAGATTTCCTAGGCCCTCCCTGTACGCAAATAATTTGACAGTTATTCTTTCAAAGTAATATTTATTTTGACACATAAATCAATGGTGCCACCTGTCAATGATTTTAGAGGGCGGAATGATTATGATTGAAATGGTTTTACTGTCCAGATCCGTCTACACTTGTAAGATATCCAGACAATGTGTGCCTGACTACCTCCAGAGGTGGGCAGGAAGAACTGATCACAATAATATCACAATTTGTCTTTTGATTGTCTACACCTGTCTAAAAATGTGGGCACCATCATTTTAGAACCAGATATAAATGGGGCTCCAGTCATAGTAATTTGGTTCTTAGATTTTGTCAATGTCATCAACCTGGTCACTGAATGCATTGCTTTGATAGTCATTAGCAGTGCCTCTGAACTCATATTTAAGGAAAGACTGACACTAAACAAATATGGAGACTGCAGAGAAAGTTGATTATTTTTAATAAGTGGTGATGAAAACAAAATGTTGCTCTTAAAATGGGATAAGTATGAATTTATTCATGTATAATTATTTATTCATGAAGAAGTTATTAACGATTACTTTTCACCAGTAATCACTTGTCTGTTCTAATTCGGTTTAGAATTGTGCAATTGGGTAAATTATCTACATCAATGGCTGTGTTTTTGTGAAAGACACCAGCTGTGAAGGCTGTATGATAAGCTGGGTGAAGAGGTGGGGGTGGGGTACACAGAGCCAGTACGTGCCTGGGCACCTTAGGAACTGACAAACAGGAGGAATGGGGGAACAAAGAAGGCTCTTACTGTTGTAAAAGTGTTTCAATTAAAATTATCTGAGGGATCTTTCTGTGTGGTGCCGAATTGGTATATACAAGACACATAACATAAAAAATATGAGGTTCAAACTTAACTGCCCACGGTGTCAAGGTGTTTTGGTGCAGATGGAGCGGTTTTAGGATTTTCCATCAGCCAGTGGAAGATAAGATGGAAGCGGTTATGGGTAAGATTTGTTGTTCTTTTGTGTGGAGAGACGACAACATGTACAGCCATGTCTGTGTCTCAGTCACGTCACGACTCTCATACTGCTCTTTCTCTCCCTCCAGATCCATGGAGTCTTGACATGCTCTCTCCACTCTGGCACATTTAGGTTTTTTGTGTGTGTGTGTGTGTGTGTGTGTGTGTGTGTGTGTGTGTGTGTGTGTGTGTGTGTGTGTGTGTGTGTGTGTGTTAGTTTGTTAGTTTGTGAAAATTCTGGTAGGGCCAAACAAAGAGCTTTCACATAGGAGTTGTAAAATGAACCATATATCAGTTTCCAGTAAACAAACATTGCCATGTTTCGACAAATCTTGGCATCCAGTTGCATAACCAGAGGGAATTGGGATGATGCATTATATCTGGTATTGCGTCATTAAATTAATGATAATAAGGATTGGGATGAATTCCTCATCAGTCATCCCATAGAGCACACAGGAAACCTTGGTATGTTCTTCAAGGAATTACAACAGAGATATACAACGAGGGTGATGAATGATTCAAAACACATTGGAATGACTTCGTAAGAACTGAATTATCAAGCTGATTTACTGCTTATATGTTTCTTTTCTTCCAAGAAAAAAGGGTAAATACCACTTAAAACCCATAAGCTACAATTATGTGAAGCACAATGTACATGGATGTGAAGCATTGTATACTATTTCTGTAATTATTTCACAGAAAAACCTAAGGCAAACATGAGCGTGTGATGATGTTGACTTGACATCATCAACTTTAATTCACTCTGAACATTGCCTTCCTTCCTATTCAGTGTATAGTCAGTCACCCATTGATTACATGTCTTCAGATCAACCATGACTGTAATTGTTTTCTTCCATTTCGGAAGACAACTGTAAAATGCTACCCAGAGGAGGTGGAACGAGTGAGGAGGGCTCAATGAGGACTCTGCTTCAACGAGCACTGCTCTGTGGTATTTTTGTCATGTGTGGGACTGAAGGTACCCGAGACAAGAAAGCACTAAAGAGACATTACAACTAATATAACTCTTTTCCAAATGAGAATTACTCTGTTTATAGGCTTCTTTTCTGTTTCCTGTTTTCTGTTTCATTTCTGTTTCCTCATCAAAAAGTAATTTATCTTTCCCACTTTACAAACTGTGATAGAGGGTGACACAATCATTAATTGGACCAGGGAGAACTTAAGATTCTCAACAACAAGAAAACATGCATGATTGTTTGTCTTGAGGGAATTTGATTTCACAACTGCAGAGACATGACAGATCTCCCTGTGCTCCTCCATAATGTATGTGCCAAAGGGATATCTCCTTCAGTGCAAATGTAAAGAGGTTATTTGATGAAGGTTCATAAATCAAACACAAAAAATAAAAAGAGAGAATGTCCAAGATGGCGCTGACAGAGATGGTCGCCTCGCTTCAGGTCCTTAGGAAACTATACAGTTACTTGTTTTTTTTAAATGTATTACTTCTTACGTTGTTAGCCCAGAAAATCTCAAGTGTTATTACATACAGCCGGGAAGAACTATTGGATATAAAAGCGATGCCAACTTACCAACATTACAACCAGGAATACATCTTTCCTGAAGCGGATCCTTTGTTCGGACCTCCACCCTGGACATGGGATCTTATCCCAGAGCCCGACCCAAAACAATGCGGTTGCCGCAGGAGAGGCAGATGGAGCGGCCTACTGGTCAGACTCAGAAGGCGAGCACACCATCCACCGCTCCCAAGCATATTACTCGCCAATGTCCAATCTCTAGTTAACAAGATGGACAAAATTAGGGCACAAGTTGCTTTCCAGAGAAACATCAGAGATTGTAACATTCTCTGCTTCAGGGAAACATGGCTCACTCTGAATATGTTGCCAGAGTCGGTACAGTCACCTGGTTTATTCATGCATCGCTCTGACAGAAACAAACATCTCTCTGGTAAGAAGAAGGGCGGGGGTGTATGCCTTATGATTAACGGCTCATGTTGTAATCACAACAACATACAGGAAGTCAAGTCCTTTTGTTCACCTGACCTAGAATTCCTTACAATCAAATACTGACCGCATTATCTTCCAAGAGAATTCTCTTCGATTATAGTCACAGCCGTGTATATCAAAACTGAAAGCGCGAAAAAATCAATCAATCAAATGTATTTATAAAGCCCTTCTTACATCAGCTGATGTCACATAGTGCTGTACAGAAACCCAGCCTAAAACCCCAAACAGCAAGCAATGTAGAAGCACGGTGGCTACAAAAAACTCCCTAGAAAGGCCAGAACCTAGGAGGAAACCTAGAGAGGAACCAGGCTATGAGGGGTTGCCAGTCCTCTTCTGGCTGTGTCGGGTGGAGATTATAACAGAACATGGCCAAGATTTTTAAATGTTCATAGATGACCAGCAGGGTCAAATAATAATAATCACAGTGGTTGTCGAGGGTGCAACAGGTCAGCACCTCAGGAGTAAATGTCAGTTGGCTTTTCATAGCCGATCATTCAGAGTATCTCTAGCGCTCCTGCTGTCTCTAGAGAGTTGAAATCAGCAGGTCTGGGACAGGTAGCACGTCTGGTGAACAGGTCAGGGTTCCATAGCCTCAGGCAGAACAGTTGAAACTGGAGCAGCAGCACGGCCAGGTGGACTGGGGACAGCAAGGAGTCATCAGGCCAGGTAGTCCGGAGGAATGGTCCTAGGGCTCAGGCCCCCCCGAGCGAGCGAGCGAGAGAGAGAGAGAGAGAAAGAAAGAAGGAGAGAAAGAAAGAAAGAAAGAGAGAAAAAGTGTTTGAGAGAGAGAATTAGAGAGAGCATACTTAAATTCACACAGGACACCGGATAAGACAGGAGAAATACTCCAGATATAACAGACTGACCCTAGCCCCCCGACACAAACTACTGCAGCATAAATACTGGAGGCTGAGACAGGAGGGGTCGGGAGACACTGTGAACCCGTCCGACGATACCCCTGGACAGGGCCAAACAGGCAGGATATAACCCCACCCACTCTGCCGAAGCACAGAGGGATATCTCCAACCACCAACTTACCATCCTGAGACAAGGCCGAGTATAGTCCACAAAGATCTCCGCCATGGCACAACCCATGGGGGGGCGCCAACCCTGACAGGAAGATCACGTCAGTGACTCAACCCACTCAAGCGACGCAACCCACTCTAGTCAAGATTCTAGCAGCCGTGTTTGGCACTAACTGAAGTTTACTTAGTGCTTTATCCGGGTAGCCGGAAAGTAGAGCATTGCAGTAGTCTAACCTAGAAGTGACAAAAGCATATATTCATTTTTCTGCATCATTTTTGGACAGAAGGTTTCTGATTTTTGCAATGTTACGTAGATGGAAAAAAGCTGTCCTTGAAACAGTCTTGATATGTTCGTCAAAAGAGAGATCAGGGTCCAGAGTAACGCCGAGGTCCTTCACAGTTTTTTTTGAGACGACTGTACAACCATCAAGTTTAGTTGTCAGTTTAAGCATCTCTGTTTTGTCAGAGTTTAAAAGTAGAACATTTGTCGCCATCCACTTCCTTATGTCTGAAACACAGGCTCCCTGTACATTCATCGAAATGTACAGCTCTGTGTCATCCGCATAGCCGTGAAAGTTAACATTATGTTTCCGAAAGACATCACCAAGCAGTAAAATATGTAGTGAAAACAATAGTGGTCCTAAAACGGAACCACCGCATTTAATCATGGAAAGGCAATTGGAAACATGGCCGAATACAAACAGTGCAGCTATTCCAATTCGACGGCTCAAACATGAGACTTATGTGGCAGGGTCTACAGTCAATCACGGATTACAAAAAGAAAACCAACCCCGTCGCAGACATCGACGTCTTGCTCCCAGACAAATTAAACAACTTCACTATTCGCTTTGAGGACAATACAGTGCCACCGACACGGCCCGCTACCAAAGCCTGTGGGCTTTCCTTCTCTGTGGCCAACGTGAGTAAAACGTTTAAACGCGTTAACCCTCGGAAGGCTGCCGGCCCAGACGGAATCCCTAGCTGCGTCCTCAGAGCATGCGCAGACCACCTGGCTGGTGTGTTTACGGACATATTCAATCTATCCCTATCCCAGTCTGTTGTCCCCACATGCTTCAAGATGACCACCATTGTTCCTGTTCCCAAGAAAGCTAAGGTAACTTAACTAAATGATTATATCCCGTAGCACTCACTTCTGTCATCTTGAAGTGCTTTGAGAGACTAGTCAAGGATCATATCACCTGATACCTTAGACCCACTCTAATTTTCTTACCTCCCCAATAGGTCCACTGACGATGTAATCGCCGTCACACTGCACACTGCCCTATCCTATCTGGACAAGAGGAATAAAATCTTGATTTGATTTGATTTGTTGGTGCTGCTGAAATCTTTCGCAATGGTTTTCAGATAAGGCTGATTCAAGCAACTCTTGCACTAAGCTGTTAATCAAGGGTTACATAAAAACGGAATTGTTATTTTATTTGATTTATTTCACCTTTCACCTTTAACCAGGTAGACCAGTTGAAAACAAGTTCTCATTTACAACTGCGACCTGGACAAGATAAAGCAAAGCAGTGCGACAAAAACAACAACACAGAGTTACACATAAACAATGAGAATGAGTTTATTTGTTTTTTTTTATATTAAGATTTAACCATAAGACATATTTAGACAAGGACAATGTAATACAAACAAAACAAGATAATCCACGCAAACAAAAGAGGCAACAACAGAACAATTTGACAACCAAAAATGTGGCCTCTAGTTTTATGTCATACCTACTTACTATCCCACTGTCCGCCATGGGAATGGCATGCTTTGAGCTAGGGTTTCTCGGTCCTGCCCCCCCCCCCCCCCCCCCC
>QNTS01000212.1:551868-618466 GCA_003317085.1 Hucho hucho
TGATTTGATTTTCTTGACTTGGTTTAAAAGAAGCGTGTCTTCCTGTTACATGGTAGGCCCACTGCTGGCAACTGTAGCATATATTCCTCTGTAAAAATAAAATGATGGCACTGTTGTCTTTGATGTAAACACCATGTTAAATAGTAATTATATGCAACATGCATTAATCCACTGTAGGCCTATCTAACAATGCATGCATCATCATCATCATCTAGCCTATATATAGCTGGTATTTTTCTCCCTCTTCAAATCAACGTCAGTGGTCAGCCGCTTGCAAAGTATAGACTGCTGCGGTCATTCTCAGTGGCAATAGGCTATGTTGTTCAAAGAGTCTAGAGAGGATG
Organism: Hucho hucho; assembly: GCA_003317085.1. Lineage (NCBI taxonomy): Eukaryota > Metazoa > Chordata > Actinopteri > Salmoniformes > Salmonidae > Hucho > Hucho hucho. The sequence continues at coordinate 552,213 of QNTS01000212.1, forward strand.
CAGTAATGAGAGAAAAATAATATACTAGGCCTACTGGAAATTAAAATATGTTACTGAAAATATTAGGATGCTCATCCTTGCTACGTTTAATTCTTTGCACCCCATTTAATAAGAGAGGAAATGTAACACTGGAACCTGTTGTCATTGCTCGATCGCACATGCTGACCATCATGACGATTGCTGCCTACAATTTTCTTTCTATCTGATTAACTACTTACGGAGTGGTGGGGTGCTCCCGACACTACCCGGTGAAATGCAAGGCGCCAAATTCAAAATCCAAAAGTTGAATTTTTAAACATTCATCAATATACAAGTGTTGCATAGTCATCAAAAGCTCTGCTTCTTGGCAATATCACAGCGTTGTCAGATTTCAAAAAGGCTTTACGGCGAAAGCACAACATTTGATTGTTTGAGGATAGCACCTACAATATTTATCCATTAGCATAAATTCATAAACCACACAAAACACATTTCACAGCGAAAACAAATCCCTTACCTTTTGAAGAACTTCTGCTGAGGGCTTCCCAAGTGTCCAACGAAGACATCCAATGGTTCTTTTGTTAGAAAAAGTCATTTATTATATCCATAAATCTCTGTTTGGTTGGCGCGTTATGTTCAGAAAATCCAACGTCGAATCGCCCATTGAAACGTGAAGAGAACGCGTTCAAATATACCTATAAACTTTTCCTATGAATATTAGCGATAATATTTCACTCGGATGGTCACCTATACCTTATATAAGTAAAATAATATGGGGCGTGCAGCCAGACTCGCGCCCGAGAAAACTTGTTGACATCTGAGCTACCTTGACCATTTCCTGTAACCTATTTGTTCTGTTTACTCCAATCTCTCTGAGTCTTTGTATATAGACTGTTGACATCTAGTGGAAGCCATAGGTACTGCAGTCTCAGTCCTGGTTACAAATGGATTCAAACAGAGCAATAGGTCACCAGAAACTGATTTCCGGATAGATTTTTCTCTGGTTTTTGCCTGCTAAATGAGTTCTGTTATACTCACAGACATTATGTTAACACTTTTAGAAACCTCAGAGTGTTTCCTATCCAATAGTACTAATTATGTGCATATCCTATTTTCTGAGCCTGACTGGCAGGCATTTTGCTTTGGGCACGCCAGACTCTCCAAAATCGTCACCTCACCTGCCGCTCCCAAAGAAGTTAAAGAAATGAAGTCCAGACAGGCTAGGCCCGTAGGAAACTTTCCGAATGGACATATAGAGAATTAGAAAACTCATACACACTCACCCACCCATCCACTTAAAGTGACCCATCAAACAAAGCATCTCACTCAGACACATAAGCCAATCACATTTCTTAAAAATCTTAAAAACCTTGCCTTAGCTTCAAATCCTTTCTGTAGGGTATCAAAATTATTGTAGCCTATCATATAATTTGACGAGGAAAGTTTTAAGGGGAAGATATAAAGGCAGTTGTGATATATGCCTAGGCTATATGAAGATGAAATTGATAACCAATCGAAAATAGAAACACATGCACGCAACCTGTCCATAGCCTATCAGCCGTTGCTCAATTCTTGCAATTCACGCATCTCCACTGGGAACTCGCCTATCTCTTCCCCCTTTCTCTAGCTCTTAAACGAATAGCCTAGGCTATATATAGACAATGAACAGCAATATAATTTTTTACTTATTTCAAGCAATTTTGAAAGGCCTATTCGAGGAGAGAAGCATGGATCAATCTCTTGCCTGCTGAATTGCTATAGAATAGGCTACAGTGTTGGCAATGAACTGGTGGGGAAGTTTGAATGGCGAGAGCGATGTGTAGCTCTGGTGTGATGTGATCACATTGGCTAAATTGATACATTGCTGCACTGAAGCATTGAAAGAAAAACAGCCAGAGAGAAATTAATTAATTTACACAACAAACCCAGAGACAGTCAGTGGCAGTGCATGGACTGTCAATTCCAAGCTACCCTGTATTTGTCGTCATTTTAAAAATACTATGCTAATGTCTCCAGTCATATAAAACATGGTAGGCTAGAAATGGCATAAAATTCAATTAGGCCTAAGGGCAAATTTTTGCCCGGGCAAAGAAAGGAGAAGAAACGCCTCTATTTATCATTTCTAACATAGGCATTGAAATTCTTCCATGCAGCTCTCTCTCACACAGTGGGGTAGGCTACATACACATATACTAGAAAGCAATGTTTTGCAAAGTTTTATATAGGCCTATATACTGTTCATTCAAACGAATTACAAAAACAGAATCATCTAACAGTTTCAATAAGTATGTGCCTGTGTTTGTAGCCATGCGGGCGACTTTAGGCTACGCTATATGTTGTTTGAGATCAATTGTTTCGTACTGTTTAAAGGAACAATGTTTGACTATATCATAGATAGAATAAATATAGTTTAACCAGGGCTCTCCAACCATGTTCCTAGTGAGCTACCATCCTGTAGGTTTTTGCTCCAACTGTAATCTAGCGCACCTGATTCTAATAATTAGCTGGTTGATAAACTGAATCAGGTTAGTTACAACTGGGGTTGTACAGGAGAGTAGATCTCCAGGAACAGGGTTGGAGAGCCCTGGTTTAATGAAACAAGAGCTGTTGTATTTGTACACTGTATTTTTTTTTTTTTATTGAGATTGTCAAAATTACTAATTTTATCTAGCCAAGTCAACTAAATTTGCCAAATTTGTTGAGTTGACAACTGTGTTTTTAATTGAGTTGACCTTAACACTCAAAATGTCAAAACGTATTAAATCAAGCTGAGTTAGCAAAAAAATGTGTTTACTCAACTTAGAAATTCACAACCAAGAAGTCAAATCAACTGAAGCAACATAACAGTAGCGTTGACTGAAAATGTAAAGTTCAGTTGACTTCAACTTCTTATTTTGGGGCGGAGCTCATTAAAATAATACCCAACATGCTTTGCAACTTTAATTTGTACATTTACATTCAGGTCATTTAGCAGAAACTTTTATCCAGAGCAACTTCAGTTAGTGCATTCAACGAAGGTAGATAAACAATCACATAAGTAAAACTTTTCTGTAACCATTACTGAGAATGCCATTGTAGTTTAAAGTCATCTGTTTCTTGGTTGACATGCACTTCCAATTTTTAAACTGCCTAAAAAGCTCACACATGAGCATAATGTTTCTTACTGAATCTGTATTATATATTTTGAAAGACTTAATCAGTTATGAAATGTGTAAAAATCAAAGTAGTTGTTTCAACTGTATGGTAAGTTGACAACTTAAAATGTTTAGGCTGCCAGGTTACAAACTTTCGTAAATTAAAAAACTAAAAGTTTAGTTTTTCTGACTATCAAATACTTGTCCTCTCCCCATTGGTAATTTGTCAAAACAACTTGAGTAGCTTTGTTAAGACAACAAAAAAATCTATTGAAACAATTATTTGACTAAAAGTCTGTCACGATCTTCATGAGGGACGGACCAAGACGCAGCGATGCTTCCAGTATACATATTTATTTATTCGAACGTAACTGGGGAAAAAAATAAGAAAAACAAACCGAAGATCGTAACATGTGGACATAGACGTAAACTAAAACTATGACACAAACACAATAACCCACAAAACCCTAGTGCAAAACCACAAACATATATATGGTTCCCAATTAGAGGTAACGACACTCAGCTGCCTCTATTTGGGAACCATTTACCCAACATAGAAATAGAACACCTAGAACAGAAAAAACCCTACACCAAAAACGAAACTAAACACGCCAGCCTGTAGACTCAGGCCTGGACGTGACAGCTACAAGTTATTAAATCCAAATTTTTCAGTTTAACTTACTAGGTTGAAGTTAACACGAAATCCAAATTGTGCTTGAGATACAATTTGAAGGCAGCCAGGATACAAACTGTTTTAATTCACTTGCACACCAAAAAATCAAATTCTAACAAAAACAAGTTTAAATGCCTTTATTATACTGTATATATATATATATAAAGACTTGTTTTTATTAATCAGCTCGCCGGCACACAACACACACCCGTGGTCCAAACTGGGGAGAGGAGAGGATGAATTAACAATAAAGCTGAGCAAGTAAGACTGATTTTATAGCCTAGAATATAATGACCAGTTGTCAGTCTGACCACCGGCTTCTGCCCACAGCATGAAAAATTCTGACCATGCTGCAATGATCTCTGTCTGGCCCATGGTCCCGTGAGCATCTCGCAGTAAATGCAGCCCTCTACCCCAATGCAATGGCCAAGCTACCCCATAGCTATCCCAGTGAAACTTTCATGGTGCCGCCACTTAGCAGGACTGTGGTGTTCTATGGGCTCCGACACACCAATAGCATTTGCTGGCCAAGAGGTAGGCTAATGGATTTGCTCATTGGTGGTGTGTTAAGACAATAAGAAATACTGGGCTATCAAACATCCCATCTTTTATAGGCCTCGCATACATTTGAAGAAATTGACGAAACTCTGTTTATGATATTAAATTTAAAAAGAATTTAGCAGTTTGAACTGCATTAACAGAAATTACCATAAACATTGTAGCCTAGATTTCAAAAATGGGGATTAATGGTGAACATTTACTGGTGATACAATCAGTGTTTGACGTGGACTGAAAATGGGTGCCAGTGACCTGTTCATTTTGGGTGCTGGTAGGCTACTGTTTATACACAATACCTTTGAGCAAATATTCTATATGAGGAACAGGAGCTCAGTAGAACATTTGAGGTGCCGGTAGGCTACTCAGCTCTGGTGAGCTCTTGCCCAAGTCAAGCACTGGATATACAATGCATACGGAAAGTATAAAGACCACTTGACTTTTTCCACATTTTGTTACGTTACAGCCTTATTTTTAAATTGTTAAATCGTTTTTCCCCTCATCAATTTACACACAATACCCCTTCATGACAAAGCAAAAACAGGTTTTTACGTTTTTTTTGCAAATGTATTGAAAAAAAAAAAAAAAACGGAAAAATCACATTTACATAAGTATTCAGACACTTTACTCAGTACTTTGTTGTAGCACCTGTCGTGGAAATTCTTACACAGGGACACTGGAAGTCAATCTTAATTGTCAGCACGCTGGAGAGGTTCCAACCAACTCAATGCACCATAGTACACATGTCAATCAGGAGCTCTGCCTGGGCAGTCCCAACAGTTGTCTTATATACGGCTATACACAGACAAGTTATATTTGCATGATTTTGCATAATTAATTAATCATTACATTTTGTTTCATTCATGTGACAGACCAATACTGTTCCATAACATGTGACAGACCAACACCTCACGGGGCTTCTTCTCTCTAAGCTGAGACCTTGAAACTGAGATATCTTTCGTTCATTTTCAAAACAAGGTCTGGGCGTACTGCCAAATTGCAGCTACTGATAGTGAGAATTTGTACAGTCAGCCAGTTGCATGAACACAGAAATTGGTTTATAGAACAACACATGAATAGAACATAGAAAATAGTTATAAGAAAAGCACAAACATTAAAATTCCATTACACACCTTTGGCAGTGATTACAGCCTTGCATCTTCTTGGGTATAACACTACAAGCTAGGCACACCTGTATTTGGGGAATTTCTCCCATTCTTCTGTGCAGATCCTCTCAAGCTCTGTCAGATTGGATGGGGAGCGTCGCTGCACATATATGTTCAGGTCTCTCCAGATATGTTAGATTGTGTTCAAGATTGGTGGAGTGCTGCAGAGATGGTTATCCTTCTGGAAGCTTCTCCCATCTCCACAGAGGAACTCCTGAGCTCTGTCAGAGTGACCATCGGGTTCTTGGTCACCTCCCTAACCAAGGCCCTTCTTCCCCGATGGCTCAGTTTGGAGTGGTAGTTCCAACCTTTATTTAACTAGGCAAGTCAGATAAGAACAAAATCTTAGCTTAGCCTAGGAACAGTGGGTTAACTGCCTTGTTCAGGGGCAGAACGACTGATTTTGACCTTGTCAGCTTGGGGATTCGATCTAGCAACCCTTCGGTTTCTGTCCCAACTCTCTAACCACTAGGCTACCTGCCGCCCCCAAATGGAGAATGATGGAGGCCACTGTGTTCTTGGGGACATTCAATGCTGCAGAAATAATTTGGTACCCTTGCACAGATCTGTGCCTCGACACAATCCTGTCTCAGGCTCTAATTCCTTCGACCTCATGGCTTGGTTTTTGCTCTGACATAAACTGTCAACTGTCAGACCTTATATAGACAGGTGTGTGCCTTTCCAAATCATGTCCAATCAATTGAATTCACCACAGGTGGACTCGAATCAAGTTGTAGAAACATCTCATGGACGATCAATGGAAACAGAATGCACCTGAGCTCAATTTCGAGTCTCATAGCATGAATACTTATGTAAATAAGGTATTTAAAAATATATATTATTATAAATTTGCAAAAATGTCTAAAAACCTATTTTTGCTTTGACATTATGGGGTATTGTGCGTAGATTGATGAGAAAAATTATTTATTTAATACATTTGTAAATAAGGTCGTAACGTAACAAAATGTGGAAAAAGTGGAGGGGTCTGATTAGTTTCCAAATGCACTGTAAATGATCAGGCTAAGTAACAGGGGGAATTTATAGATTAACAAAGGAAGGTAGTTGAAAAAACTATTCAAACAATGAAACAACAAATACGCACAATTATTGTCGGTAGAAAGACAGAACTTCTAAGCCCCATATTGGCCTATCCCACTGGGCACAGACGTCTGTTCAACGTCTAGTTTGGATTTACATTTGGTTGAGTTGTCAATTAACGTGAATTCAAAGTGATCAGTTAGTCGGTAGTAGCCTGCACTGTCGGAAGGGAGAACAATTGCCCACTCGCATTGAAGCCACGGAGTTCAACCCCGACACTGAAAATGCAGGCAATGTTTACAGAAAACAACCACAAAACAGCCTTCCATCTTTAAGGACATGTATTTCCATTGTTTGAAAGGTCACACTCGACTATTTTGTCAATGTAAAAAAAAAAACATTTGAGACTTCCTCTTTTGGATGTCAAAAAGGGGCTTGTTCGACATTGAAGCCGACAGCAAATAGGTTTCAAACTTTCTTTATTGCGGAAAATTATGATGGAAACTGTGTTTTTCGAATAAATGATGATTGACAAATCATTTTGAAGGTACGTGGGGCAAGTGATGTCACCGCATAACTATAAAGCTCTACTCCACATTTAATTCTAAATGCCTACTGCTTGCAAAATAAAAATGTTCAACTATAAAAATGATGTTTCTTTGCAGGACAAGGATTGTCCTGACTTTCAAGAATGCCTGAATTGCTTTGCATTGCTTTTCTGGTTGGCTGGCAAGTTTCACCATCCAATTAGTTCAGCTCTCCAGTAGTGCAAGTTTCACCATGGCACGGACCGTTGCGATACGTTGGTACATGAGAATTATTAGAATGTGGCAAATATTACTAAATTGTTGCATTCTATACATGCTGGCTTTCGCGGGCTACCTGAGACATGAAACAGATAGGTGGGAGGACAGACATGCTGTAGCCAATGTCGCTAAATGGGTAATGGAAACACTTCAACCAAAAAAATATATATTCAACACTAGGTTTTTGCTAAAAAGTATGTTTTTTTTAGGTGTGACATCATTACGTCCAGCTGTTTTGATCAACACAAGATTGTTAAAAGGAAATGCAGGCAATGGTCACATCTGCAGTATTTTCTATGCAAACTTTCCAAATGTCGGGCAAGTTAATGACTGTATATATGAAAGCATGGAGGAAGCCATCGATCACATGCCACCATTCATTACATGTGAAGCCTCAATAGCGCAATTTGCAAGGAATTGTAGTCTCAGGAGATGTATGTAGACATAACAGTTTGAGCTACTCCAGGAAGGGACGTGGCAGGCTAGCTCGGTGCTGCCCCCTCTCGTTGAGTATCTCAAGTTAAAGGCCCACCAAGTACTGCAGGCTGCCATTAGCTATTCAATTATTCTTAGAACTTCTTCTGGGTGCGATTTTTTTAAATATTCGTTTCAATGACATACATCTGGTGTAATGGAAGCATATATGGGTACCTGGATTGTCTTCGCAATGTGTATGTATTTACACGAAGATTGACCATGAATATTGCTATTTTCCCCTTCACTTTAATGGGGGATCCTGCTATTTGCAAACAAAGCCAGCGGTCAGCCTTGAATTTGGTCGGTTCAATGAATGGGGAGGCCACTGCCGAATGACTGATCTGCAAATCACCTAGCATCATAAATACAGATGATAAACAACTACTCATTATTACTTGTAGATCTGTCGGTTACCATTGACCCACAATGCACCCTGGACGTGATGGTAACCAGTGACAACCCTCGAGCACTGCCAGTGCGTCACTCTATTTGAACTCCTCCTCCACGTCGACCTGATTGGTGGAGCAGTGCAGGAGCTCTCTCGTCAGGACTAGTAAGAAGGGAACGCTTGCTACGTTAGCTAGTTTATTCCAAGCCAAAGCTGTTTTTTTGTCGCCACAGCGAGCACTGACTTGACAGACAAGCAAGGGACACCATTTGTTGAGCATTACATAAACAACTCGAGACATTTACTAGTATATTCTCTCATTTATAAGCCACAACGTAATAATCTACAGTGATGCCATCCGATAGACCGTTCAAACAAAGAAGGTCATTCGGTAAGTAATGGTCAGCTGTTACCAGTTGCTAACGTTAGCTAGCTAGGCATATTCTTTGCTGGACTGGCAAGATTATTGTTGAAAATAGCTCGACAATGTGCTCCGTATTCGTCATTATGAATGTAAGTGTAATGGTAGCTACTTAAAGTAAATTAGAATACATGTGTTGACAACACAGCCAACGCCAGAGAGGCCTTAACTTTGATACTGACGTTAGCATGCTTCAGCTAGCTAGGCTAGTTGATCAGCTAACAACGTCAATAATAAAGGCATCCGCATGCTTCCCAGCCGAAACAGTATGGTTGAATTCGTACATATAGTGTTGACGTTTTATGTATTTCGGTGAATGTTTTTTCGGCTGTTCGTGCACATTTTAGGAGGCAAGCCATAGTTTAGAGCCATAGTCTTTGCCCCTTCGTCAGTGATTGGTCAACAGTAGGCAATCTTCAATAAAGTATTTGTAATTGAAGGAGAAACAACTCGTTTTCATGCCATTTTTTTAATTGAAAAATGAAAGGCAAAAACGTCAAAATTAATGAGATTTATTTTTTTATTTTTTTATCTTAGATCAATTCTGACTTTTTTTTTGTTGAGGAAGTGTAAATTAATTGGAAATTAATTGGGAAATAGGTACTGTTACGTTTGGCTTTTTAAGCCAATAGTGGCTAACCATGGGTGGGATAATGTCAATGTGGCCTCGATTGGATAGTAGCCTGGACCATTATATTTTTGACAGTTTGCGCTGAAATAAGTGGGAAAAATGCATGTACTTTCAGAATTGTCTGGCGAGCAACTCATAGGTGGGCTGCGAGGTACCTGGAGCTCACAATCTACCTTTTGGAGACCCTGTAGGCTATTCTGTTTTATCTTCCAACTGATCAGAGACCTTTTCATTGATTGTTTCTTATCTCTATGCAGATCAGTCAACGTTTCTACCTGTCCTAGACTATGGTGACATCATTTAGATGAATGCTGCTGCCACTTCTTTGAGGCTGTTAAATGCAGTTTTCCATAGTGCACTTAGTTTTATCACGGTTGACAGGTATTGCGCTCATCGCTGCTTGCTCTATCAGAAAGTAGGTTGGCCCTCATTGATGTTGCCTAGGTTAAAGCATTTTATTCATTTATAAAACCCTATTGGAAAAACTCACAGTACCTGACATCTTCACTTACCCATAGATGTACAAGTTACCATACTTGATCGCAGGGATGTTTAACTCTGGAAATTCCCTCTGTTGCTACAGACCTAGGAAAAACAACCTTTAGTTGCTATGCACCCCATGTATGGACACATTGGTGCCTCTCGGGCGGTTCAAAATGTTGATCAAAGACCACCTTCCTGTGGAATTTGAGTGTCTGTAATTCTGTATTTTATATTCATATATTGTAAAATTGCCAAATACAGTGCTCCCTTGGGAAAGAGACCTTGACCTCCCTGTGTAAATACATACACATTCTTATCTGCAGCTGATCGTTGCAAGGAAGTGCATCAAATCCGTGACCAGCATCCCAACAAAATCCCAGTAAGTTACGCTGACACTGCCCTCTATAGAACAGAATACACAGTCGCATCATCCAAAATTATTGGTGCCCTTGATGAAGACGAGCAAAAAATACACAAATAAATAATACAAATACTGAGGTATATTGTATGCTTTAAAAAAAGGGGGAATTATATTATTTTATACTAATACAATTTATCAGAAAGATTGTTTGACAAGTAATACCTAAAAAATGATTGCCACCCCTTTTTTACATACCTCACCTTATAACGGCACTAAAATTATTTGAGATTGGAGAACACATTGGGAGGGATCTTAGACCGTTGCTTATCTTTATTAACAGTGCCAATAATTGTGGCTCTGACTACATTTTATTTTCCCTGCTCACCACACACAATGAAGGGCTACATTATACTTGTCTGCGTAGAAAATCGGTTGTCTGGCTATTGTTCCTGAAAGCTCTCTTCATATATCAGTAAATTGATTACAGTAAGAGCCTTTCTTGGTGATACTTAGACATGCCCACTGCAGTTGTCTGAGTTGAGAATTGTGAAGAAGTGGAAGGCTATAGCCAGGAAGCACACTGAATGCTATCATTTTCGATTAGTTTATGAAATATTCATCCAACATATCTTATATAGGGCCTTAATATATGTGATGTAATGTATTCAGTATTAATTGGTGTTATGATGATGGAATTACATCTTATAACTGTTTATCATTGCTTGATACTCCCCTACAGGTAATCATTGAGCGTTATAAGGGAGAGAAGCAGCTACCTGTGTTGGACAAGACAAAGTTTCTTGTCCCTGACCATGTCAACATGAGTGAGTTAGTGAAGATAATCAGGTAAGACCATTGAGTCATGACATAATGAGGTTTGGATTTGATGACATGGTGGTAGTCCATACCCCACACTTCAAACCTGAATGTCCATTTATGGTGAGATCATTTCAACACCTTGAACACTTTGCCTTTCTCTCCCATAATGTAAAGCAGTGTACTGACTGTTCAGTTAGTATTCTTTAGTCGACACATTCTCTCAAAGTCTAGAAGGGAACTGTGTACGTCCCTGTATATCCCAAGTCTCATGTTGACCAGATTGTTTACTTTTCTGGAGTGTGTCACCCAGAGAACAGGGCGAGCCACAGTGTGCCAATAATTGGTGCACACACTGACCCCGACTTCCTCGGGGGACTTCTGCTGGAAACACTCTATCACCAAAATACACCCTGTTATCATTGGGAGAGACTCTCTTCCTGTTTTGTGCTTGTCTCCTCATATTACAGCCATGTCAATGACATGTGGGTGGAGGGGGAGTAGACCTTAACTGTTTCAGCACTGCTCTGTGTGTCATCGACTATTGCAGGAAACTACTTAACTAAACCTATGCCATGTAGTGTAAATAGTAACAAATTAGTCATGTTATAGTTTCCATGTTGAATTGTTTAGTAGTCTCTATAGACAGACTGATTGCCTCCCACAATGTACCATTGAGCACGGTTACCAGCGCACAATAGTAGATTTTTTTTCAAACAATTGTTTTTCCATTTCCTCCAATCTACACTGTTTCTTTACAAGGGGAGTCCATATTTATGAACAGAACATATCTATTTTTCTTAGGTTCTGCCTTAATAAATTATATTGAACTGGAGTACTTGAATGGAAAAAAATATATACACTACAGTTCAAAAGTTTGGGGTCACAAATGTACTTGTTTTTGAAAGAAAAGCAATTTTTTCAGTCCATTTAAAATAACACCAAATTGATCATAAATACAGTGTAGACATTGTTAATGTTGTAAATGACTATTGTAGCTGGAAACGGCAGATTTTCCTTTTAATGGAATGTCTACATGGCCATACAGAGGCCTATTATCAGCAACCATCACTCCTGTGTTCCAATGGCACGTTGTGTTAGGCTAATTGATCATTAGAAAACCCTTTTGCAATTATGTTAGCACAGCTGAAAACTGTTGTTCTGATTAAAGAAGCAATAAAACTGGCCTTCTTTAGACTAGTTGAGTATCTGCATTTGTGGGTTCGATTACAGGCTAAAAATGGCTAGAAACAAAACTTTCTTCTGAAACTTGTCAGTCTATTTTTGTTCTGAGAAATGAAGGCTATTCCACGTGAGAAATTGCCAAGAAACGGAAGATCTCGTACAACGCTGTGTACTACTCCCTTCACAGAACAGCGCAAACTGGCTCTAACCAGAATAGAAAGAGGAGTTGGAGGCCCCGGTGCACAACTGAGCAAGAGGACAAGTACATTAGTGTGTCTAGTTTGTGAAACAGATGCTTCACAAGTCCTCAACTGGCAGCTTCTTCAGCTTCACAAAACACCAGTCTCAATGTCAACAGTGAAGAGGCGACTCTGGGATGCTGGCCTTCTGGTGTTTTGTGGGTACTATTTGTGTGTAGATCTGGGGCTCCCGAGTGGCACAGTGGTCTAAGGCACTGCATCTCAGTGCTAGAGACATCACTACAGACCCTGGTTCGATTCCAGGCTGTATCACAACTGGCCATGATTGGGAATCCCATAGGGATAGGTCCACCGTCGTTAGGGTTTGGCCAGGGTAGGCAGTCATTGTAATGGCGGCCAGTTTCTGAGATACTGGATCCGGCACGCCTGGCACCGACAATCATACCACGCTCAAAGGTCACTCATTTTGCCCATTCAAATGTTTAATCGAACAGTAACTCGATGCCTGTCTGCCTGCTTTATATAGCAAGCCACGTAACTCACTGTCTGTAGGAGCAATCCATTTTCATGAAAGGGATGATTTCAGTCAATTTAAGAATGATTTATTGAAAACGAAATACTATATTGTGTTGCCCTCCTGTGGGGAAGGGGGCTGAGATAAATAAAAAATATAGGACAAAGCACACATCACGACAGGAGAGATACCACAACACTACATAAAGAGAAACCTAAGACAACAACATAGCAAGGCAGCAACACATCACAACATAACAACATGGTACAGACATTATTGGGCACAGACAACAGCACAAAGGACAAGAAGGTAGAGACAGCAATACATCACACGAAGCAGCCACTACTGTCAGTAAGAGTGTCCATGATTGAGTCTTTGAATGAAGAGATTGAGAACTTTCCAGTTTGAGTGTTTGTTATAGCTCGTTCCAGTCGCAAACTGAAAAGACGAGCGACCCAGGGATGTGTGTGCTTTAGGGACCTTTAACAGAATGTGACTGGCAGAACAGGTGTTGTATGTGGAGGATGAGGGCTGCAGTAGATATCTCAGATAGGGGGGAGTGAGGCCTAAGAGGGTTTTTAAAAGAATAAGCATCAACCTTGCGACAGGTATACAGAGATGACCAGTTTACAGAGGACTATGGAGTGTAGTGATGTCCTATAAGGAGCATTGGTGACAAGTCTGATGGCCAAATGGTAAAGAACATTAGCCGCTCGAGAGCACCCTTAACTGTCGATCTATAAATTACGTCTACGTAATCTAGCATGGGTAGGATGGTCATCTGAATCAGCGTTAGTTTGGCAGCTGGGGTGAAAGAGGAGCGATTACGATAGATTTAACTTTAGCCTGCAGCTTTGATATGTGCTGAGAGAAGGACAGTGCACTGTCTAGCCATACTCCAAAGTACTTGTATGAGGTGACTACCTCAAGCTCTAAACCCTCAGCGTTAGTAATCACACCTGTGGGGAGAGGCATTCTTCTTACCAAACCACATTACCTTTTGTTTTGGAGGTGTTCAGAACAAGGTTAAGGTTAGAGAAAGCTTTTTGGACACTAAGAAAGCTTTGTTGTAGAACGATTAACACCAAAATCTGGGGAGGGGCCAGCTGAGTAGAAGACTATCGAGCTTCCTCCTGCCTGAGCTATGTTGTTGATGTAAATTGAGAAGAACGTGGGGCCTAGGATAGAGCCTTTGGGTACTCCATTGGTGGCAGGCAGTGGCTGAGACGGCAGATGTTCTGACTTACACTGCACTCTTTGAGGTAGTTAGCAAACCAGGCCAATGGCCCCTCAGACACCAATACTACTTAGCCGGCCCACAAGAATAGAATGGTCTACCGTATCAAAAGCTTTGGTCAAGTCAATAAAAATAGCAGCACAACATTGCTTAGAATCAAGGCAATGGTGACATCATTGAGGACCTTTTAAGGTTGCAGTGACACATCCATAACCTGAGCGGAAACCAGATTTCATACTAGAGAGAATACTATAGACCTCAAGAAAGCCAGTCAATTGATTATTGACACGTTTTTCCAACACTTTTGATAAACAGGGCAAAATAGAAATTGGCTTATAACAGTTAGGATCAGCTTTATCTCCCCCCTTTAAATAAATAAATAAATAAAGGACGCACAGTGCCTGCCTTACAAGCAATGGGAACCTCCCCAGAGAGGGGAGAGAGAGGCTTGGCGATGATGGGAGCAGCAACCTTAAAGAAGGGTCTAAACCATCTGACCCAGATGTTTTTTTGGGGTCAAGTTTTAAGGAGCTTCTTTAGCAGCTGGGACTCAGTGACCGTCTGCAGGGGGAAACTTCATAGCGTGGCAAGGGAAAAAGAGGAAGGAGCATCAGGGCTAGTCGCCATGAGAAGGGGTGGGAGATGAGGAAATGTTGGATGGGCAAGTCAAATAGGAATCCTGACTTAATGAAGTGGTGATTTTTAAAGAGCTCAGCCATGTGCTCTTTGTCAGTAACAACCACATCAACATTAAGAGACATGGGCAGCTGTGAGGTGGAGGGTTTATTCTCCAGCTATTTAACCGTTTTCTTGGGGTTAGACCCACAGAGAGAACTGCTCTGTAAAGTAACTTTGGCCTTCCGGATAACCTGAGTGCACTTATTTATCATTTGAACTAAATAAGAGCCTGTCAGCCTGAGTATGTGTGAGCCAAGCCTTTCGCCAAATTGAATTCTTGAGGTGGAGTAGCTCTACGAGATCACGGTCGAACCATGGGCTGAACCTGTTTTTAATTCTCTGTTTCTTTATGGGGGCGTGATTGTTAACAATACCACTGAAAAAATAAGGATCAAATGTCTTTGACTTCAAGCTGATTCTATACCAATTTACAGAGGCCAGTTCATAAAGGAAGGCTTGGATTTTTTGAGGATAACGTCAAGAAGAGTAGCTTTTTCTGGGTGTTTGGAGTCATACCATGTGAGTCCCATTGCTTTATTACTTGGTCAGGTGGTTTAAACATGTCTCAGTTTAGGGCACCTAGCAGGACAAATTCAGACTTTGTGTAAGGGGCCAGGAGATAGCTTATGGCAGGTAGGGTACAGGCAGGTGCTGATGGAGGACGATAACACCCAGCAACAGTCAACAAAGAGCTATTTGAAAGTTTAATGCTTAAAACCAGCAAATCACCAAGTCTGTCCCTAAACAACAACCGAGCACTGAAGGTGATCCTTGGTAAAGATTACCACTCCACCACCTTTGGAAGATCTGTCTTGCCGAGAAAGGTTAACATCAGTATTCAAAACTCTTCCTTAACCACATCTCAGTAATGACCAACACATCAGGATTGGAGCTGTGAACCCACACTTTCAATTGATCCATTTTAGGTAATAAGCTTGTGTTAACTTCTTAAGGAGCGGTGGGGTGCTAGCGCCCCACTCCCGACACTACCCGGTGAAATGCATGGCGCCAAATTCAAAATCCAAAAGTTGAATAATTAAACATTCATCAATATACAAGTGTTGCATAGTCATCAAAAGCTCTGCTTCTTGGCAATATCACAGCGTTGTCAGATTTCAAAAAGCACTACATTTGATTGTTTGAGGGTAGCACCTCCAATATTTTTTCCATTACCATAAATTCATAAACCATGCGGTTCACACATTTCACAGCGAAAACAAATCAATTACCTTTTGAAGAACTTCTGCTGAGGGCTTCCCAAGTGTCCAACAAAGACAATCCATGGTTCTTTTGTTAGAAAAAGTAATGTATTATATCCATAAATCTCCGTTTGGTTGGCGCGTTATAATGAGAAAATACAGCGTCCACTCGTCCATTGAAACGTGAAGAGAACTCGTTCAACCTATACCTATAAACTTGTCCAAGAACAATCAAACATCATTGAAATGTATCCTTAGGAACACTTTTGTATATATAGTATAATATTTCAACCGGAATATAAACTGGACGATAAAAAAGGAAAAAAAACACAGCGTGCGCAAGCCGGGAATGCGTGTTCTCTTCTATTGACTTCTGTGAGGCCACTTCCTAATTCTTCTTCTTCTGCCATCTAAAGCAACTAAACAGAATCAAAACACTGTCTCGAGACTGTTGACATCCAAAGGAAGCAATAGGTACTGCATTCATATGCCCTTATATGGGCATTTTCATAAGGGAGGGGTTCCAAATGAGGCAATGTGTCAAAATCACTTTTTCCAGGACAGAAATTCCTCGGGTTTTCGCCTGCCATATCCGTTCTGTTATACTCACAGACAAAATGTTAACACTTTTAGAAAATTCTGAGTGTTTCCTATCCAATGGTACTAAATATGTGCATGTCCTATTTTCTGGGCCTGAGTGGGAGGCATTTTACTTTGGGCACGCCAGGCTCTCCAAAACCGTCACCTCGGGAGCTGCTCCCTAAGAAGTTAACATGCAGAAAACCCAGGCTTTTAGGAGAGCAGAAATCAGTGAAACAGATATCAGAGCACAAGTCAGAATTGAGGCTAGCAACAGTAGATGGGCCAGGATGTACATGCACATTCCAGATATCATCAGCAGTAATACAATCAGGGCACGGCAGAGGACAGGGAGAGCTCTGCAGTGTTGATGTGACATTTTGAATGTGCATTTAGATGGCAAAAAGATCATTTATACAGCAATTTCATCAGGTAACACGAATACAAAGCTGGTGAGAGGTGGTTAGAATAGGATTGGAGACCAAGAGTCCGTGTAACCAATAGAGAGTCAGAGTCCCGAGCGTGGGAACAAACCGTCTGTCCCACGGTTGGGTAAACAAGAAAGCTCATAGTCAACAAAGCATGCAGGAGTCATGATGGAAATGGCATAAGGCACAAGAAAAAAATATAATGACTTGGGGCTAGCCATTGTAAGTTCAGAGTCACTCGCCCCAACAGTGCGTGTGTGCTGGAGGTGAGCGAAAGCTCGGGAGAGAGGGTGGAGTGTGGTGGGGGTACCTGTACCAGTCAAGACGCACCTGTTTTTATATTAAGAAAAACAATGTAATAGAACAGAATAAAATAGAACAGAATATTTTTCCAAATTAAGACTTTACAGTAAGTTATTCTCAAATAGTGATCATTTGAAACGGCTCAATTTGGTGAGTTCAAAGACAACTTTTTTTCAGGGTTTGTATTTATTGTGAAGCTACTCTTCCTGGGGTCTGGCAAAATTAAGGCAGTTATACTATTTTAAAAACAATACAATACATTCATAACAGATTTCACAACACACTCTGTGCCCTCAGGACCCTACACCACTACCACAAATCTACAACACAAAGTCCATGTGTACGTGTGTGTATGCATGTGCCTGTGCCCATGTTTGTATTTTTTTATCTGTTTTTTAAAATCTGATTTCTACTGCTTGCATCAGTTACCTGATGTGTAATAGAGTTCTATGTAGTCATGGCTCTATGTAGTACTGTGCGCTTCCCAGTGTCTGTTCTGGTCTTGGGGCCTGTGAAGAGACCTCTAATGGCATGTCTTGTGGGGGTATGCATGGGTGTCTGACTTCATCACTACTTGTATTTGTGAGAGGTATTGACATGTTGAAAGAACTGCGCTATTTTTTTAAACTACTAGCACACAGCTCAATCTCCTCCACTTTGAGAGTGGAGAGATTGACATGCATTGGGTTACAAACCCAAATCCTGTTTTCGATATACAGACGTTCAATTTAGTTTATTCTGCCTATTCTTTAGGATTTTCTAAATGAACAATTCCACATTGAACACTGCATGGTAATCAATCAATCAAATGTATTTATAAAGCCCTTCTTACATCAGCTGTTGTCACAAAGTGCTGTACAGAAACCCAGCCTAAAACTCCAAACAGCAAGCAATGCGGGTGTAGGAAAAACTCCCTAGAAAGGCCAGAACCTAGGAAGAAACCTAGAGATGAACCAGGCTATGAGGGGTGGCCAGTCCTATTCTGGTTGTGCCGGGTGGAGATTATAACAGAACATGGCCAAGATGTTCCAATGTTCATAGATGACCAGCAGGGTCAGATGATGATGATGATGATGATGATGATGATCATCATCATCATCACAGTGGTTGTAGAGGGTGCAACAGGTCAGCACCTCAGGAGTAAATGTCAGTTGGCTTTTCATAGCCGATCATTCAGAGTATCTCTACCGCTCCTTGCTGTCTCTAGAGAGTTGAAAACAGCAGGTCTGGGACAAAGTAGCACGTCCGGTGAACAGGTCAGGGTTTCATAGCCGCAGGCAGAACAGCAGCACGACCAGGTAGACTGGGGACAGCAAGGAGTCATCAGGCCAGGTAGTCCTGAGGCATGGTCCTAGGGCTCAGGTCCTCAGAGAAAGATAAATACTTAAATTCACACAGGACACCGGATAAGACAGGAGAAATACTCCAGATATAACAGACTGACCCCGGCACATAAACTATTGCAGCATAAATACTGGAGGCTGAGACAGGAGGGGTCGGGAGACGCTGTGGCCCCATCCGACAATACCCCTGGACAGGGCCAAACAGGCAGGATGATACATTTCGGCCACTACATCTGTTTGGTGAGTAGGACTAGGCTTAAAAAAAATACTCTATCAAACTAATGGTTTTGCATATTTTCAGTGTGGAACCTATGTTTTATCTGGGTTATAGCCTAGCCTTAGGCTAACCAACTCTAAATGGAACTAGCAATTCAAAGTAGCCTAAGTGGAAAAAGGACGGGACGCAATTATTCCAAAACTGCAGCTTGTTGTTGGAACACACATTTTTCTACTTCAATCAACCAGTCCATTTTGAATTTCTGATAAAACTGTAATTTGCTTGTGTATCCCATCAGTTAAGTTTTTTGGGGCATGTATTTCTGTAGGCATAATGTGAGCTTGTGTGCGCACTCAGGATGCGTATGTAGAGGTCAGATTGCAATTGAGTGAGAGAGAAAGGGAATTTGAGGAGAGAACTGCAGGATGCGTGGCTTAGTTTCTTTTGTCGAGCCCCGCAAGTGCACATGTAGGTCTATGGAACACTAGAGTGTATATCCTTTTTTACAACCAAATCTTTATTTTTGACGTAAATGGCATGTTATAGAAGGAACCAGACATCTTTCTTTGAATGGTGGAAAAACGATTGAAACCATTTTAAGTTTTATGGGTAATATGAGTCATACTGTGGTACTGTATTGGCCATTTGGTTTTCAACCTCACATGGGGTGATTTTTCCCAGCCCGCATGGATAATTTCTTTCTTTATAAGCTGAAACTTGTCATTCGATTTTTCTGTAGGCTATTGGTATTGTTTGTTCTTTCATTATTAGTCCTCAGTATTACATATTTAGGCTATTCAAATTATGGCATGGCTGATTAATTAGGGACGATTTCAAGTTTTCATAGCAATCAGTAATTGGCATTTTTGGATGCCGATTACATTGCACTTCACGAGGAGACTGCGTGGCAGGCTGACCACCTGTTACGCGAGTGCAACAAGGAGCCAAGTTAAGTTGCTAGCTAGCATTAAACTTATATTAGAAAAAAAACTATCAATCTTAACATATCACTAGTTAACTACACATGGTTGATATTACTAGTTTAACTAGCTTGTCCTGCATTGCAAATCAATGCGGTGCCTGTTAATTTATCATTGAATCACAGCCTACTTCGCCAAACGGGTGATGATTTAACAAGCGCATTTGAAAAAAGCACTGTCGTTGCACCAATGTACCTAACCATAAACATCAATGCCTTTCTTAACCTCTCCGGGCTAGGGGGCAGTGTTTGGAAGTTCGGAGAGTCTGGCGTAAAATGCCTGTTACTCAGGCCCAGAAGCTAGGATATGCATATAAATAGTTGTATTTGATAGAAAACACTATGAAGTTTCTAAAACTGTTAAAATAATGTCTGTGAGTATAACAGAACTGATATGGCAGGCGAAACCGTGAGAAAAATCCATCCGGAAAAATTGCTTTTTTTGATTGCACAATGAAAAGAATTAGCTCCCAGATTGCAGTACCTATGGCTTCCACTGGATGTCAAGTCTTTTCATGCTTGTTCTTTGAGACTTGGAAACTGGTCAGAATTGAAGGGATGATGGATGGTGCTAAATGCAGGACAATTCTTGAGGGAAACCTGTTTGTCTTCCAGAGATTTGAGACTGGGACAGAGGTTAACCTTCCAGCAGGACAATGACCCTAAGCAGGACAATGACCCTAAGAAATTCCTCGGGGTTTTGCCTGCCATATCCGTTCTCTTTTACTCATAGACAAATGGTTAACAGTTTTACAAAATTCAGAGTGTTTCCTATCCAATGGTACCAAATATGTGCATATCCTATTTTCTGGGCCTGAATGGGAGGCATTTTACTTTGGGCACGCCAGGCTCTCCAAAACGGTCAAGTTGTGCAGTGATCCCTAAGAAGTTAAGGTTTCGAGGCTGACGTTTGGCAACTCGAACCTTCAGCTCCCTCCACAGATTTTCTATGGGATTAAGGTTTGGAGACTGGCTAGGCCACTCCAGGACCTTAATGTGCTTCTTTTTTAGCCACTCCTTTGTTGCCTTGGCCGTGTGTTTTGGGTCATTGTCATGCTGGAATACCCATCCACGACCCATTTTCAATGCCCTGGCTGAGGGAAGGAGGTTCTCACCCAAGATTTGACGGTACATGGCCCCGTCCATCGTCCCTTTAATGCGGTGAAGTTGTCCTGTCCCCATAGCAGAAAAACACCCTCAAAGCATAATGTTTCCACCTCCATGTTTGACGGTGGGCATGGTGTTCTTGGGGTCATAGGCAGCATTCCTCCTCCTCCAAACACGGCGAGTTGAGTTGATGCCAAAGAGCTCCGTTTTGGTCTCATCTGACCACAACACTTTCACCCAGATGTCCTCTGAATCATTCAGATGTTCATTGGCAAACTTCAGACGGGCATGTATATGTGCTTTCTTGAGCAGGGGGACCTTGCGGGTGCTGCAGGATTTCAGTCCTTTACGGCGTAGTGTGTTACCAATTGTTTTCTTGGTGACTATGGTCCCAGCTGCCTTGAGATCATTGACAAGATCCTCCCGTGTAGTTCTGGGCTGATTCCTCACCGTTATCATGATCATTGCAACTCCACGAGGTCAGATCTTGCATGGAGCCCCAGGCCGAGGGAGATTGACAGTCCTTTTGTGTTTCTTCCATTTGCGAATTATCGCACCAACTGTTGTCACCTTCTCACCAAGCTGCTTGGCGATGGTCTTGTAGCCCATTCCAGCCTTATATAGGTCTACAATCTTTCCCTGACATCCTTGGAGAGCTCTTTGGTCTTGGCCTTGGTGGAGAGTTTGGAATCTGATTGATTGATTGCTTCTGTGGACAGGTGTCTTTTATACAGGCAACAAACTGAGATTAGGAGCACTCCCTTTAAGAGTGTGCTCCTAATCTCAGCTCGTTACCGGTATAAAAGACACCTGGGAGCCAGAAATCTTTCTGATTGAGAGGGGGTCAAATACTTATTTCCCTCATTAAAATGCAAATCAATTTATAACATTTTTCACATGCGTTTTTCTGGATTTTTTTTGTTGTTATTCTGTCTCTCACTGTTCAAATAAACCTACCATTAAAATTATAGACTGATCATTTCTTTGTCAGTGTGCAAACGTACAAAATCAGCAGGGGATCAAATACTTTTTTCCCCCACTGTATGCTAATAAGAAAATATTGGAGGTGCTACCCTCAAACAATCAAATGTGCTTTCGCCCCACCACTCCCTAAGTAGTTAAAGGTGAATCTCCTAGTGTCTGGTGGAAAACAGACTGAACCAGGTTTTCCTGTAGGATTTTGCCTCTGCTTAGCTCCATTCTGTTAAAAAAAACTCCCCCAGTCCTTAACGATTACTGCACACTCATGACATGATCATGGTAATTTTCAATGCAGCCTGTCCACCCAAAATGAAAAGCAGCCACTGCTGTTGGATATTTTAGTTCTTCTGAAAATAGTGTAACGTTAAATTAACACACTGGCATCTAGTCACAACAGTGTGCTATTACCGGCATGCTGGTAAGTAGCTTGCCAGCTAAAAGTCACAACACCGATGAAAAGGGGTTAGTTACCAGTATCGTTTTGCCACGTTCTACTTGAGTTATCTTACGGTTTGTAAACAAAGCCGTATGATGCGCACGTGATGACAGCTTTAAGGCAGTACATACACTGAACAAAAATGTAAATGCAACATGTAAAGTGTTGGTCCCATGTTGCATGAGCTGAAATACGCACAAAGCTTATCGCATTTCTCATTTTCCAAGATAATCCATCCACCTGACAGGTATGGCATATCAAGAAGCTGATTTAAACAGCATTATCATTACACAGGTGCACCTTGTGCTGGGGACAATAAAAGGCCACTAAAATGTGCAGTTTTGTCACACAACACAATGCCACAGATGTCTCAAGTTGAGGGAGTGTGCATTTGGCATGCTGACTGCAAGAATGTCCAGCAGAGCTTTTGCCAGAGAATGTATTGTTAATTTCTCTATCATAAGCAGCTAAGAGAGAGAGAGAGAGAGACCACACACACACTTTTTTGGCGGGCAGTATGTCCAACAGGCCTCACAACCCTTGACTTGACTGCAGGTCGATGGCATAACTGACTTCAGTGGGCAAATGCTCACCTTCAATGGCCACTGGCAAGCGTGCTCTTCACGGATGAATCCCGGTTTCAACTGTTCCCGGGAGATGGCAGTATGGTGTCGTTTGGCCGAGTGGTTTGCTGATGTCAACTTCGTGAACAGAGTGCCCCATGGTGGAGTTATGGTATGGGCAGGCATAAGCTATGGACAATGATCACATGGACCATTTATCAATGGTCATTTGAATGTGACAGAATCCTGAGGCCCATTGTCGTGCCAATTATCCGCCGCCATCACCTCATGTTTCAGCATGATAATGCACGGCCCCATGTCACAAGGGTCTGTGCACAATTCCTGGAAGCTGAAAATGTCCCAGTTCTTCCACGGCCTGCATACTCAGACCATGTCACTCATTGAGCATGTTTGGATCGAAGTGTATGACGGCGTGTTCCAGTTCCCGCCAATATCCAGCAACTTTGCACAGCCATTGAAGAGGAGTGGGACAACATTCCACAGGCCACAATCAACAGCCTGAAACTGAATGAGATGACGCGCCGCATGAGGTAAAAGGTAACTGTGACCACAGATGCATATCCGAATTCCCAGTTATGTGAAATCAATAGATTAGGGCTTAATTCATTTAATTCAATTGCAATTTTGACTGGTATCTTTAAGAAAAAAAAGATTACGTTTAATATTTCTCTGAGCAATTGTTATGTTTTGAACATACACTAGTTAATTATTTGTATTTATTTTTCTTTTTTTGCTGATCTGTATCAAGGGTGCCATCATTTCAGACCCAACTGTAGTGCCTTCAGAAAGTATTCACACCCCTAGACTTTTTCCACATTTTGTTGTGTTCCAGCCCGAATTTAAAATGGATGAAATTGAGATTGTCACTGGCCTACACACAATACCCCATAATGTCAAAGTGGAGTTGTGTTTTTAGACATTTTTACTAATTTAATAAAATATGAAAAGCTGAGGGCCTCTCTAGTGGCGCAGCATCACAGTGCTAGAGGCGTGGGTTCATTCCTGTGCTGTGCCATAGGATAGCACACAATTGGCCCAGTGTCGTCTGGGTTAGGGGAGGGTTTGGCCGGGGGCTTTACTTTGCTCATCGTGCCCTAGAGACTACTTGTGGCGTGCCGGGTGCCTGCAGGCTGACCCCGGTCGCCAGTTGAACAGGGTTTTCTCCAACACATTGGTGTGGCAGGGTTCCGGGTTAAGCTGGAGGGTGTTAAGGAGCGCAGTTAGGCGGTTCATGTTTCGGAGGACGCGTGACTCTCCCGAGCCCGTTGTGGAGTTGCAGCGATGAGACAAGATCGAATGGGGGGGTAAAAATACACTGAACACAAATAAACGCAACATGAAACCATTTGAAATGATTTTAGTGAGTTACAGTTCATATAAGAATCAGTCAATTTAAATAAATTCATTAGGCCCTAATCTAATCAGATATGCATCTGTTGGCCACAGATACCTTAAAAAAAGGTAGGGATGTGGATCAGAAAACCAGTCAGTATCTGGGGTGACCACTATTTGCTTCATGCAGCGCAACACATCCTTCGCATTGAATTGATCAGGCTGTTGATTGTCGCCTGTGGAATGTTGTCCCACTCGTCTTCATTGGCTGTGCGACGTTTCTGGATATTTGTATTTATTATGGATCCCCATTAGCTGCTGGCGGGAACTGGAACACAGCTGGTCTCAGACAATCCCGCAAGGGAAGAAGCCTGATGTGGAGGTCCTGGGGTGGCATGGTTACACGTGGGCCGGTTGGACGTACTCCCAAATTCTCTAAAACGACGTTGGTAGAGAAATTAACATTAAATTCTCTCACAACAGCTCTGGTGGACATTCCTGCAGTCAGCATGCCAATTGCACGCTCCCTAAACTTGAGACATCTGTGGGATTGTGTGTGACACAGTTGCTCATTTTAGAGTGGCCTTTTATTGTCCCCAGCACAAGGTTCACCTGTGTAATGATCATGCTGTTTTAATCAGCTTCTTGGTATGCCACACCTGTCAGGTGGATGGATTATTTTGCCAAAGGAAAAAGGCTCAGTAAAGGGATGTAAACAAACATTTGAGAGAGACTTTTTTGGTACATATGGAACATTTCTTGAATAAGTCAAGTTTGTTTCAATATAATTCAAACTTTTTGTTTTAGCATAGTTGTGGACTCGAGTCACGAATTTGATGACCTGAGACTGATGACTTGAAATTATCTGGCCATGTTGTCACTCATTTTGTGGTACAGTCTCAATGGATTACTCTCCACGCAGCCAGAGACCGTAGTATCGCCCTTCCAAAAAAAACATCCAACAGATTGGCTAGTGAAACGCACACTCGGCCCTCTGATTGGACCAGCAAACTGGCATTCAACACAGGTTGGGTGAGCTAGCGAACAGATTGCTGATTTGCTGTACATATATAGGATAGGTGCAGCACAAACGTCAATGTAGGGAGAGAGGATTGCCATAATAAATAAATATGCAGCTCCATAAATTGTTTGGTGATCAAGAATATTAACTATTTACTTTGCCAACTCACCAGCAATGGGGCACCAAGCAACAATTACTAGCATATGTCTACTGGTCTTTTGGTATGTCAAAATAACTTGAAATCATTCATAATTTATTTACTTATCAAGCTTGCATTTGGAATTGAAAATGTAATTATTATTGTGGCGAAGACGCACCATTAGGCTCGTCTCTCTCCACTTGCGCTCTCCAAACTCCCACCAGTGGAGAGTGCTTTGTTCTCTTGTTGAAATGTTTCCTGTTGATTTCACACGTGTAAATGCATATATTCCATCTAATCCTACAATAATTGCTAGCGTTTCATAATTTCATTCGTAAACCATTTATTTAAAACACTTTTCTGTTTCCGTTTTATTTAATTCAATGTATGGTTTCCTTTGTTCATATTTCCCGGGTTATGTTGGAGTTCCGTTGTGTCTGTGTCCTATGTCTCTGTCATTCTGGTTGCATAATAGGAGAGCGCGTGCCTCAGTTCACATAGAAATAGGCTTAGTGGCCTGCACGCCACGCTTTGGCGTCAGTACATTGAATAATCATTAAGCCTGATTTCAGACAAATGGAACAATGGATGTGAAAATTGCCTTTTTAATATTGTAGAGACAGTTTATTGGTTGTAATTGCATGGTCCTGGAAGGGGCCAAGTGCTTACATGTACCTAATTTGAACTCTTATTAGACAGATTTGGTTTTTCAAGGGGAGGCTGTGCAGGCTTGCCCTCTACCTGTGTCCATTCAGATAGGACAGGTTACAGGGATAGTTCACCCAGATTAAAAATTACACATTGGTTTCCAGTCCATGGACAATGTATGACAGCAATTCATGCTCTGGTTTAATTTCCATGGAATTGTTTATGCATGCTAACGTTTTTAGCATTTGTGGCACATCCCATTCAAGTAATGGGACCGATATTTGCATTTTTTTGCGCATCATGTACAAATTGATTGTGAATCTCAGTCACTTATAGATGATTTGAACATGAGGCGTGAAAAATATCAGTCCCATGACTTGAATGGGATCTGTGCCACAAATGCTAAAACATTAGCATGTGTAAACCGTCCCAGGGAAACTAAACCAAAGCATGGATTGCTGTCATACCTTGTCCATAGACTGCTTACAGTGTAAGGAAACTACTTTATTTTGTAATTAGGTTGAACTATCACTTTAAGCCTGATACAGAGGCTATTTCTTTTAGGTGATTGCCTGTGTATATTTTGTATGATATGGCACTTTCACCATTGGATCACCGAGACTTGTAAATAAATCTACACTCTGAGCACGTCAACTTGCCTTGCTTTGTGCTGATTTCATGCCCATTACAATTGCTACAAGGTCCTTATTTTACAATTACATAATCAAAATGTGTTGTAGACAAAATAATGAAATGGTCTGTCTGGTAGCCTTAAGACAGATTTGTAGTTGAACAAGCCATTGCATTTATAGATATTTTTTTTCATGACTTGGAATTGACTCAACCCGTTCTACTTGGGACTTGACTTGAGACTCGGACCTTGTGACTTGACTTTCTTGTGACTCGAATAATAGTGACTTGGTCCCACCTCATTTGTTCAGTCTGTTACACAAACTAACAATCACGGGTAACAGTGTCACCTAGCAAGTACCATTATTTAATTCTGTGCATCCATTGCTAAATGTTGAATCCTCAATAAAGTGATGCCCTGATGCTTGTTCTATGACCTGCCCCTTGAAGGTAGACATTCAATCTGATGCCAATTATAATAATGCTGTGTGTGGATTTTAAACTTGCTTGCATGAAATGCTTGCCTGTACTCTGAATACACGAACCATGCAACACCTCCAGGTGGTTCAAGCTAAAAGATGGGTCAAATTCATTAGGCACCAAATGGACTGAAGCAGGGAAGGACTACCTGGACTCGCCAAATAACTGCTTGTTTTCATTTTACTACAGTGTGCCCTAATGATTGTGACCAGCCCTGACCCCCTGTATATCCATTTCCTTCCAGGCGCCGGCTGCAGCTCAACCCCACGCAGGCCTTCTTCCTCCTGGTCAACCAGCACAGCATGGTGAGCGTCTCCACGCCCATCTCCGAGATCTACGAGCAGGAGCATGACGAGGACGGCTTTCTCTACATGGTTTACGCCTCTCAGGAGACCTTTGGATACTAGGGAGATAGGGAAGTCTGGTCAAAGAGATCGGTGAGATGGAGGGAGGCACAGGGGTACAGAGAGAAGCGAGGTTAGGTCAAACCCAGCTGTGTTTTTCTAATTCCCTTAAGGATAATTAAACAGGCACCACCATGTCTTTTCATGACACTAGTAGGTAAGCAGGAACGCTATGTGCAACATCCCCCTCACCCTTTCCCCCCCCCCTTTATTAAAACTAGCATCCCCGGTGGAAGTACATTTCTATTAGGAGTCTTTTTTTCCCTTTAGTCATAGGCTAGTGTTTGTCCCCTTGGTTTTGATTTTATAGTTCATTATTTTATCTCCAACTGGGACCTGGTTTTTCAGATAGAGTAGAACACTGTTAGTGTTTTGTTTTAGGTTTTCAGTCTGTTGTAACACCTTTTTACTTACGTGGTCATAGGTGCTATTGCCTTAACCAGTGGTTATTAATCTTGTCTTGAGTTTCCCAAATATTTACACAGCTTACCTTTCTGGTACATGTCTGCCAACAGTGCAAGTGAATTAACTACAAAACAAGACATGCCATTGCTCTACCATGGGCTAAGCCATCAATATCCCTGTACCTAAATCTGCTAGAGCGTTGGGTATTTTAGGTTCTTCTCCCCTCTCCCTCCATTTAAGTACTGTTTAATCAAATGTGTTTGTCACCTTTAGCAGTTGACTGGTTCCATGAGCAAGATGACCATCCGTACAGTCATATAACAGGTAGTGGTGGGTATGTGTGTTGTGAAATAGGCTAGTACTTAGAATTGAGTAGTGGAAACAGATGTAGAAATACGCTTCTTTGCACATATACATTTATACTATTATAATAAGACTCCGTATTGAAAAGAAATAAATGACTAACACATTTGATTCTTTTTGTATCTGATACTGTCCTTTAGAACACTGTTCTGTACGTATGCCTTTGGTAAAATGACTTTTGAAACTGGGTTTGTGATGCACTACATACCTTGCATGTTTTTCATTGTTTTTTTTTGTATTGATTTTGGCAATAGATAATTATAAGTTTATTTAAACATTTCTTTTTAGAATTGTTTCCAAACCAAAAACTGAAAATGTATGTATGAAACAATTGTGTGTGTATAAACCATAAAATACGCAAGTTGTGTTTATTTAAATTCCTCAATTGTAATTAATTCAAGGAGTATAGCATTGCTTCAAATTCATTTTAAGCATTCGCTAATAAAGCAATTAGAAATTTAATTTCATGGTTCTAGTAGTGGTTAACCGGTGTCAATGTTAAGTACAAAACTAGGGACAAGCAATACCAGCCTTTTATATTACTGATAATCTGGGCAGATATATCAATTTGCATAAAAGCAGTACCATGACCACAGGCGGATTGTATGATGAGCAGTCAGTCAAAATATTTTTTTTTTTATATATATGGACGGTCACTATTATTGCCAAGAATGCGTTTTGTCCCAACTGTCAATATTGGTGCATCTCTTTGCTGTTCAGTGAGTGTCCTTGTTTTTTGAAAAATACTTTAAATCCCATATGTGTATACTCACTAATTTCTTGGTGTTAAGGATTGTGCTACATGTAGAGGTAGCAAGGTACATACAATGCGTGCACAAACCCATTAGGAACACCTGCTCTTTCCATGAGACTGACCAGGTGAAAGAATGTTTTTTAAGCCTCGAGACAATTGAGAAATGGTTTGTGTATGTGTGCCATTCAGAGGGTGAATGGACAAGACAAAAGATTAAAGTGCCTTTGAACAGGGTATGGTAGTAGGTGCCAGACATGCACCGCTGCTGGGTTTTTCACACAACAGTTTCCCCATGTGTACCAAGAATGGTCCACCACCCAAAGGACATCCAGCCAACATGACAACTGTGGAAGCATTGGCGTCAACATGGGCTGCTAGCTATACCTATGGAACACTTTTGACATCTTGTAGAGTGCATGCCATGACGAATTGAGGCTGTTCTGGGGGAAGAAGGGGACAACTCAATATTAGGAAGGTGCTTAAGTGTTCAGGTAATTATTACTTTTCCTACTTCATAGTTCCCAGCCTTATCTTGTGACCATAAAGTTGAAATCCACTGTTAGCCGATTAACAAAACTGTTGCCGACCAAATTAACCATGAGGAAAAATCCTATTGCACAAGGTTTTTTATTAATAGATGGAAATCCAGTTGACCGTCATTGTTATCGGTCTATAGGTTAATTTAGTTGAATTAAATTTGCCTGTATTTTCGTTCGTCATGTATCTTTATCCAACCCAACTATCACATGGGCACAGCATACAGAGGCTATTTTGAGCGGGGCTTCTCAGCTGGTTGTTGCTGGAGTAAAACATGCTTTTATAAACCCATTCATTGCTCAACAATTCTAAATGCAATCACGTATTATAGCTATTTTTAATTCTCAACTAGTAATTGAAGTGTGTCTCCCATTCACCATTCAAGTGCAGGAAACAGGCTATCACCCACCACTTTACAATGTCTTCCTTGCTTCAAAGCAGCCTATAGGCAAAATTTCGAACATGGAAACATGGAGGCAGTTATTTTATAAAGACTTCATAGGCGGCGTGTGCGTCAAGTTTGGGGAGGCTTACGATTTCTACCATTCCGCGTGCCAGTTATGATTTTTATATGCGCATTTTTGTGGACCAGTTGAATTTCAATAACATTTGAGGCCAATGGTGATTTTAAAACAGTTAAAGTTTCATGTCTGTGATAGTTTTCTAACAATGGATCAACATTATAGTTACTCCACAATACTAACCTAAATGACAGCGTGAAAATAAAGCCTGTACATAATAAAAAATATTCCAAAACATGCATCCTGTTTGCAAAAATGTGCCAAAGAAATTACATTTTATGTTCTAAAATCAAAACGTTATGTTTTGGGAAAATCCACACAAGACATCACTGAGTACCACTTCATATTTAGAAGCAGGGTGGTAGCTTCATCATGTAATGGTTATGCTTGTCATCAGCAAGGACTAGGGAGATTTTGGGGGAGGGGATAAAAATAAATGGAATAGCTAAGCACAGGCAAAATCCTAGAGGAAACCCTGGTTCAGTCTGCTTTCCAACAGACACTGGGAGACAAATTCATCTTTCAGCAGGACAATAACCTAAAACACAATGCCAAATATACACTGGAGTTGTTTAACAAGACGACATTGAATGTTCCTGAGTGGCCTAGTTAGTTTTTACTTAAATCGGATTGAAAATCTATGCCAAGACTTGTCTAGCAATGATTGCTGATCAACAACCAATTTGACTGAGCTTGAAGAATTATTTTAATAATAATGTGCAAATATTGTACAATCCAAGTTTGCAAGGCGCTTAGAGACTTACCTAGTTGAGGAAAACACGTTTGAGGAATCAGGCAGAACTCATCAGCAATAAGAGGTTTATTGAGCAATTGCAAGGAAGATCACGCTCTTAGGATGAAGCCAGAGAGTAACTGTTTAGAAATAATATCTGATAATGGCTGCGATCGTACTATTCAGGAATTGATATGTCGTTTTTCTCAGACAGCCATAGACAAATGTCATTTCCATCACATAAACATCCATTTTAGTTAAATTAAATATAAAATAATTGGATAACACATTTCTTGTACATTAACTTGCATTGAATATTATAAGTGCTTTAAGGTTTTCCTAAAATTAATAATTCAACACAACGCCTGAATGTATAAACTTGCCTTTGTGACAGCTGAAAATACTTATTTTTTTACAAGATATTTCCACCCAACCTTTGTGAGATTATAACCATATGATTTCCCTATCTATCTAAAACAAATCAATGATACATAATATACTAATTTACCTAAAAATATGGGTGTGGTGGAAATGACATATGTAAAAAAAAATATATGAAAACAATATTTTATTGCAAACATTTTGAACAACAAACATTGTAGATCATTTAATTAATTTAAGAAAAAGTAAGATTCCAAAAGTGGGCAGAGCTCAAGGAAGTAGGCCAGTGTTTTTGAGAGATGAGCCCAGATTGCAGAGGGGTCATCCGCATAGAAGAGCTCAGTGAGCAAAGTGAAACGGTATCATTTGTGGTATGTCCAACACAGGTGTGGAGGGTCACCTGCATGTGGTGTATTTACACAGGTAGTTCTCTGTGGCACAACTTTGGTTTTAGAAGTGGGGGGGAAATAATTATGATTTGTTTTATCCAGTCAGATTTACACTCCAAACAACCTGTCTGCATGGTCCTAAAGCCCACAGTTGCATCACATTCAAGTGATAAAACTGTTGGGGACACAAATACAATTTCAGAATGTGGGGGGGACCTAACCCCATCCCGAGTGAAAGTTGCGCCCCAGAGATGAGCACAGTGAAAAAGAAGATCCAACCATTAGAAAAAAGGATATCACTTGCATACCACTTGAGCAACGAGGCAAGCAATCACATGCTGTAAAAGATGTGCAGGCTAAACAGCGTTTGCTGTTGAATTTCTACATTTAAATATATTTTTATATTCTTTTTAATTGTTTGAAATATTTTTTGCAGTTGTCACTATAACAATGAACACACCCTGAAAGCATTGAATGATTTTGTGTTACCACCTTATTAATAGCGTGCAGGATGCATTGATCAGTTGATTTGTATTTATTACCGATGCCCATTAGCTGCTGATAGGCAGTTTATACAATTTTAAAACATTACAATACATTCACAACACACCGTGTGCCCTCAGGCCCCTACTCCACCACTACCACATATCTACATTACTAAATCCATGTATAGTGCGTATGTTATCGTAAGTGTGTGTGTGTGTATGCATGTGTCTTTGCCAATGTTTGTGTTGCTTCACAGTCCCCGCTGTATCAAGAATGTCAACAGCTGCACTGAAGTCTAACAAGACAACCCCCACAATAATTTTATCATCAATTTCTCTCAGCCAATCATCAGTCATTTGTGTAAGTGCTGTGATTGTTGAGTGTCCTTCCCTATAAGCATGCTGAAATTCTGTTGTCAATTTGTTTCCTGTAAAATAGCATTGTATCTGGTCAAACACCATTTTTTCCAGAAGTTTACTAAGATTTGGATACAGGCTTATTGGTCGGCTATTTGAGCCAATAAAGGGGGCTTTACTATTCTTGGGTAGCGGAATAACCTTAGCTGAGGGCAGACGCTCTCTAGTAGGCTTACATTGAAGATGTGGCAAACAGAAGTGGCAATATTGTCTGCTATTATCCTCAGTAATTTTCCATCTAGATTGTCAGACCCTGGTGGCTTGGCAGGTGCAGTGGCGATTTTAGCATGTAAATCTTGGTGGGGCAAAAAATAATAGTGGGATGCATGCCAGCAAAGCCACTACACATAACACTAAAGAAACAATACATTCATTGCACCATACCACTGCTATACCTGGCTATCAGCGGAGCCTTGTCTGGCAGTGACACAGTTCATTCAGCTACATTTACTGCCTTTTAAAAAAACATAGCTGATATGGCTGACTTGCTTAAACAAATGTGGTTTCTAATGACAATTGAGATGTACAAACTATGGCATAAGGGGACGACAAGCGAATAAGGCAATCCGTAATTTCAATTAAGACCTTAATGAGCGAGCAACATTGGCAGTTCTTAGTGTTCTCCCTGTACAGCAAATCAGAACCGTAGGATAAATATGGGGGACATATAAGCAGACAATGAAAGCTCTTACAATATTTGATGATTACATTTCTTAAAAACAGGTTATAGGCAACATGTGAACCACCAAGTCAGAACAGTAATCGAAATAAAGAGGTGGAAATAGTAATTACTTTCTTAGCTACTGTGTGTGTGTGTTATACACACACACACACACACACACACACACACACATCTCTCTGCCATATTACATACATCATTTATGCAGCAGCATACAAGACATGATATGGACTCACCTTGTGCTGTGCTCACTTGAACAGGAAGGTGGCGCCGTGGTCCTTCGTGGGCAAATGTCAAACTTTGTCATCATTCTGTCATTCTCTGGATTTATGGTGCTTTTAAGTCAACTGGGAACTCGAGAAAAAAAAGGTTGAATCATGATGACGTCATTGATCTTCAGGTCGTAGCTTTAGAAAGTGGCCCGAGTTCCCGATTCACAATTCCCAGTTGGATAAAAGTTCAAAACGTATTTTCCCAGTTGTAGCTCATTTTTCCCCGAGTTCCCAGTTGTCTTGAACTCAGTCAGATTTTGCAATTCCGAGTTAAGTTGTTTTGAGCGCATCACAAATAATTCTTAATTGACAGCATGGCCAATGTTGAATGTTTATCATTTTGAACTAGGAAAAGAGACCCTTAATCTTAGATTTGGGACCAAACAGCCACTCCACTGAATAGCAGCCTAATGATTGCTTTGCAATGCTTGCAGTTAGCCAATGATTCCTTCCAAACCACTCACTGTTGAATTTGCGATTTCCAACTTGTTGTGGAATGTTTATGTCCAATGGCCGATGAGCACCAATACATTTTCTCTATAATTTCTCTTCATATGACAAGGATTAGCCAGTAGATAGTCGACTTGATTCATGACTGCTAGCTAATATTTTGAAAGTATGATCAGTCCAATCAAAGCTACTGTAGATATAATGTGATTTGTCATAATTTTATCTGTGGCCAAAGACTTTTAGCCTTCTTGGATGGGCACTTCTAATGTAACTCCATGGCAGCGCCCAAGGGGCTAGAATTTTAGAGCTCTACCCTTAGACTTGGCGGTGACGTAGTGTCCCCATGAGTGACAGAACACTGAGCCAATCACGGTGCAACGCTCCATATTTTCTGCTGGCTTGCCCCAACCACAACAGAAAGCACTGAGCTAGGCTGAAACACCTGCATTTTGGTGCAGCCTTACACAAGAAAAAAAATGCAGCTTTATCAACAATCATATATTTTTTGACATTGTTTGCAAACTGACATGTAAAACAAGCAAGATCCCAAAATGTGGGGCTCAAAACAAGTGGGGCTCTGCCCCACCTGCCCTGAATGACGGGTCGCCACTGATTAGGTGTACGGTAGAACGATAAACAAAAACGTTCCTCGTGTGGATGTTCACCAACGGACTCGCGATAAACTTAACTGTTACTGCAATACTTCCATCTGTAGGATAATAACAAGAGTGCTTGACTTTGTTAAGGACAATCTTATGGAAAAGTGTTTGTTCACGTCCATCTACGTCAACATTTGTAATTGGCTGAAGCAAAACTTTGGCCGTCATTGTAAATAAGAATTTGTTCTTAACAGACTTGCCTAGTTAAATAAATAAAAACTTGTTCCATGATTTTTATATACAGCATAAAACATTTCTCACTCAAGTTTTTAGTATACGTTTTTTGAAACTCAGTGCTGAGAAGAGAATCGTCCAGCGCATTGGGTACTACACCACCATATGCCATGTCTTGAAATATGCAGACAGCCAACTTTCTAGCTCCACCCATAACTTTTGGACTTTATAGCACTCCCAGAAAGCATGGATTACTGAGTCATTAGTTTTACACTTTTACACTCATTTTGCTGGAGCTCTATCAGAGTGACCATCGGGTTCTTGGTCACCTCCCAGACCAAGGCCTTTCTCCCCCGATTGCTCAGTTTGGAAGAGTCTTGGTGGTTCCAAACATCTTCCATTTAAGAATGGAGGCCACTGTGTTCTTGGGGACCTTAAATGGTGCAGAAGTTTGTTGGTACCCTTCCCCAGATCTGTGCCTCAACACAATCCCGTCTCAGAGCTCTAAGGACAATTCCTTCTACCTCATGGCTTGGTTTTTGCTCTGACATGCACTGTCAACTGTGGGACCTTATATAGACAGGTGTGTGCCTTTCCAAATCATGTCCAATCAATTGAATTTACCACAGGTGGAGTTAAAAAAAAAAAAAAAAAAAATCTATTAACATTTTTGCTGAGTATAACATTATCATTCCCCTAATGTACACCTTAAAAGACATCCCAAAATATATCAGGGGTCATATTTTCTCAGTCCTCTATGTCTACATTAGTGTTGCACAGGATTTTATAAAAACAATTATTTAACTAAGCAGGTCAGTTAAGAACAAATTCTTCTTTACAATGACGGCCTAACCCGGCCGACGCTGGGCCAATTGTATGCAGCCCTATGGGACTCCCAATCATGGCCGGTTGCCTGGAATCGAACCAGGGTCTGCAGTGACGCCTCTAGCACTGAGATGCAGTGCCTTAGACCACTGCCCCACTTCGGATCCCGGTATACCGGTATACCTGTACCACAGTAATATCACGCTACCAAAATGTCATGATACCAACATTTTAGAATACCTTAGTACCGTTTTAAACTAATCCTGGGTCGCTAACTATTGGTTTGAAAACAAACAGAGTTGTTTTCTAAAAAAGGTACACACCTGTCTATATAAAAGGTCCCACAGTTGACAATGCATGTCAGAGCAAGAACCAAGTAGAGCTCTGAAACAGGATTGTCAAGGCACAGATCTGGGGGAAGGGTACCAAAAAATTTCTGCAGCATTGAAGGTCACCAAGAACACAGTGGCCTCAATCATTCTTAAACGGAAGAATCAGGCCTTTATGGTAGTGGCCAGACAGAAGCCACTCCTCAGTAAAAGGTACATGAAAGCCCACTTGGAGTTTGCCAAAAGGCACCTAAAGGACTCTCAGACCATTAGAAACAAGATTCTCTGGTCTGATGAAACCAAGATTAAACTCTTTGGCCTGAATGCCAAGCGTCTAGAGGAAACCAGGCACCGACTGAGTCCCAACCCCCAACATTTTGGTTTGTTTGGAAATTGATCACAGATGCCCATCCATGCTTTAGGGCATTTCAGACGGCTGAAGAACGTGTTTGTTTTAGGATTGATTATATTTAGCTTTCTGTGTATATGGATGTGTATATTGTATTTGGATGTGTATTGTGTTATACAGGGCTCATCTGAAAAATACCTTTGTCTCAACTTTGACTTCATCCAAATAAAAAAAATATAATGCAGAAATGAACATGTTATTCACTCCAAACTGTAGGAGTGGGTCTAAAGAACTGTAAAAGAAAGTAATTTGTGTTATAAAAGTACGTTGTCAGCAGAGGGCACCAGATACCCATGTAGGTGGACAGGGGAGAGTAAAAAAACAACCTTTATCAAATCCATATCACTTTAGTTCAGCGCTATAGCGCGATTTCCAACAGAGCTGACATACGCAGCGTTTACCGTGTATGCAGTCTCCACGAACATGGAAACATCTTTAAATTTCAATCATGCTATAACACTGATCTTCAGCGCTACCGATTGAATCCAGCCCTAAAATAATGTCTTCACTCAAACGTTTGACCACAACCACAAGGTCTCATTCAAGGTCAAGGTAAGAAAGTCAAAGATCATTTGACGATAAGCAAGATTGTGTGACAAATACAACAGATTGTGTGACTAATACAACATGGTTTTACAGGGTAATACATTTTTTGTATATTGCAAAATTCAGCAGGGAATATCCCCACATCTCACCACGTGTTTGCCATGCAAGCCTTAACTGTAATGGAATTG
The DNA here is from genome assembly GCA_003317085.1 of Hucho hucho. Lineage (NCBI taxonomy): Eukaryota > Metazoa > Chordata > Actinopteri > Salmoniformes > Salmonidae > Hucho > Hucho hucho. The sequence goes on from QNTS01000212.1 coordinate 589,281, forward strand.
GCAGACAGACTTAATGTACATTTTCCATTTCACATTGGGAACATGAACATTTCTCTAGTTTCCCACAGCATGGAAACCACCTTTTAACGCCAGTTTCAAAACGGTTAAAATGGATGAAAGGAAACCTGGCATTCAAATTTAAAATTTTATGATGCTGTTTTACAGACATTTAAATAACAAAACCATACATGGTAATTGTACAAAGTTAGATATTTTCCGGTACGTTTGTATACTTTTTAGCCAGTAGTTATGAAAGTAGCACTCACTAGCCAAAAGTAGTCCCCGAAATCTGCGTACTACGTCACATACAGTGCATTCGGAAAGTTGTGATCCCTTTACTTTTTCCACATTTTGTTAACTTAATTGCCTTAATATCATCAATCTACACACAATACCATATAATGACAAGACGATAACAGGTCTTTAGAAATGAAAAAGCAAATACAAAAATACAATTGAGTCCTTGATGAAAAATACAAATACCTGTGGTAAATTCAATTGATTGGACATGATTTAAGGTCCCACAGTTGACAGTGCATGTCAGAGCAAAAACCAAGCCATCAGTTTGAAGGAATGTCCGTACAGCTCTGAGACAGGATTATGTCAAGACAGATCTGGGGAAGGGTACCAAAAAATGTCTGCAGCATTGAAGGTCGCCAAGAACAAAGTGGCCTCCATTATTCTCAAATGGAAGAAGTTTGGAACCACCAAGACTTTTACTAGAGCTGAGCAATAGGGAGAGAAGGGCCTTGGTCAGGGAGCTGACCAAGAACCCGACGGTCACTCTGACAGTGCTTCAGAGTTCCTCTGTGGAGATGGGAGAAACTTCCAGAAGGACAACCATCTCCGCAGCACTTTATGGTAGAGTGGATTCTCTGGTCTGATGAAACCAAGATTGAACTCTTTGGCCTGAATGCCAAGCGTCACGTCTGGAGGAAACCTGGCACCACCCTTACAGTGAAGCATGGTGGTGGGAGCATCATGCTGTGGGGATGTTTTTCAGCGTCATGGTCTGGGTGACTAGTCAGGATTCGAGGGAACGATGAACAGAGCAAATTACTGAGAGATCCTTGATGAAAACCTGCTCCAGAGCGCCCAGGACCTTAGATCACCTTCCTACAGGACAACGACCCTGAGCACACAGCCAAGACAACAAAGGAGTGGCTTCGGGAAAAGTCTCCGAATGTCCTTGAGGCCGGACTTGAACATCTCTGGAGAGACCTGAAAATAGCTGTGCAGCAAACAGTCCCCATCCAACCTGACAAAGCTTGAGAGGATCTGCAGAGGAGAATGGGAGAAGCTTCCAAAATACAGGTGTGCAAAGCTTGTAGCGTCATACCCAAAAAGACTCGAGGCTGTAATCGCTGCTTCAACAAAGTACTGAGTAAAAGATCTGAATACTTATGTAAATGTGATATTTCAGTAAATTCTTAATAAATTAGCAAACATTTCTAAAAAAACTGTTTTTGCTTTGTAATTATGGGGTATTATGTGTAGATTGATGGGTGAAAACTATTTAATCCATTTTAGACTAAGGCTGTAAAGTAACAATGCTAAAAAAAAAAAAGGTCTGAATACCTTTAATGCACTGTATGTACCACGTCATTGCTGTGTCGACTTAGCCGTTGGGCCCGCCCTGCAACCTCATTGGATGAAGCTGGACAAGCCTCTTGCTTGCTGTCACTAATGATCATTGGCTAGAACTCGAGTGCTGGCCCATGTGGGGGAAAATGGCGCAGCACACCTTCAAGAAAAGAGTCGCTTTCAAACTAAGGATTTCGTGGCTACTTGAGATAAGACAGTAATTCTTCTCAGATATTATGCATGATCTACACATTGACACATCCAGCCGAAAGTGGGAGGTTTAAAAAAATAATTTCAAAGTACCGGAGCATGTCTTTAAGGAATTATGAAGTCTAGCATTGACATACCATACACATTTCCAATGCTAAACGTGGAAGGTGTTAACCATATCAAATGACAGCAAGTGTTCTGCAACAAATTTTCAGGGATGGCTCAAACCTTTCATTCAAGGCGGAATGGCATCTTATGTGAGGCTGAAAAAAAAGAAATAACGTTATATTAGAAATGGCGCTGCAGCAGTATAGCATTTTATCTGCACTGGTAACTGAATGTCTGAAAGTCTCCAGTAAGTATCCATCAGCATCTTAAAGTTATTTTAGAACTTCCCATTGAAAAACGATATCCCTAGTATAAATACAGTATTGTATACACACTTAAGAGTTACTGACACTTTGACCTACTGTGCAGAAATGAAACAAACCGATAATAATGTCTAATAATCTGTCAAGAATTTGCCATTTATGCCAAATTTGCCATTTGCCATTTATGCTTCAAAACCAACTTGAGGTTTAAAAATAGGTTATATTTGACCAAAAAAAAATCCATTACGCGCATAGTAAGGCATTGTTAGAATTATATGGATGCAGTCACTGCATGATGAATAAAATTCACCAATAAAATCGCTAGGTAGTCTAATAAATATTGCTATCAGGATGTACATCACAGCTAGTACATTTTCTGCTGCTTCCAGCCATTCAGACGATGCACCGTTTCAGTTTCACTTACTCAATATTTTGGACAAAAACTGATGAAAAAAGCGGTGATTGGGAATCAACACAATCAGTCTTGCTATGCAGTACGTGACTAAGGCTATAGCTCAGGAGCTCCCAACCTAGGGGGCGCCAACGTTTCGTGGGGTGGGTCCTTCCTTGATTTGAGGGGTAAACAGTTTGCGACTGTTTATACCGATCTAAGACAATGCATAAATTCGTTATGCTTTATGCTAGAAACAAGTTGTAAAATGCCAGAGGAAGACACGACTGATGCACATGGGAATATCTTTGATTTGTCTCCATGACATTTAGAAGCAGCTGAGCTACGACCTTTAGAAGGGGCCAAAGAAATTGGACTTTGCTTGGGAAGTAACCGCATACAATGTGTGACTGTCGCTATCAATTGATCAAATCACTTTCTGTAAAAGAAAATATGTATAAAAACAAAATCAAGCTGGTGTTGTATTTAATATAGGTAGGGTCTTAGCTTCCATTATTTGTCATGTCACCTATGTGAAAAAATAAAATACAAATAAAACCGCAGTTAACAAATCCGTTTCACTAAATGTCAATGTCTGGTGTGACCACCATCTGCCTCATGCAGCAGGACATCTCCTTCGCATATAGTTGATCAGGCTGTTGATTGTGGCCTGTGGAATGTTGTCCCACTCCTCTTCATTGGCGGGGCGAAGTTGCTGGATATTGTCGGGAACTGGAATGTCGATCCAGAGCATCCCTGAACATGCTCAATGGGTGACATGTCTGGTGAGTATGCAGGCCATGGAAGAACTGGGACATTATCATGCTGAAACATGAGGTGATGGCGGCGGATGAATGGCATGACAATGGGCAACAGGTATCTCTGTGCATTCAAATTTCAATCGATAAAATGCAATAGTGTTCATTGTCTGTAGCTTATGCCTGCCCATACCATAACCCCACAGACACAATGAGGCACACTGTTCACAACGTTGACATCAGCAAACTGCTCGCCCACACAAAGCCATACACGTGGTCTGCGGTTGAGGCCAGTTGGAAATACTGCCAAAATCTATAAAATGAGGATGGAGGTGGCTTATGGTAGAGAAATGAACATTGACTTCTATGGCAATAGCTCTGGTGGACATTCCTGCAGTCAGCATGCCAATTGCACGCTCCCTCAACTTGTGGCATTGTGTTGCGTGACAAAACTGCACATTTTAGAGTATTTTTGTTCTGTATAGAATTTTCACAAATTCAAGACTCCACATAATTTCCAAACCTTCATTGAATTTATAAAAACAGGAAAAGTAGCGCATCTATGTGCTTACTGGTCACAAAATGTGTAATTCTTCCCGAGGGTGTATATCAGGGATACTCAACTACTATTTCAGAAGGTCCGGTCACAACAAATTTCCTAGGTGGCAAAGGTCTGGATGGATATTGTAATTTATCGGCGTAGTAACAAACCCCCACATCGCAACCCTCACCCCTCGTTGGCAGAGATAACATTTTGCCATGTCTTGTGTGTTCATATGATACCCGAGTGACTTAACAAAATCAAAAAATGGGGGCCCACTTGGGGTCGAGGCCCCTGGACACGTAATCTGGCCATGATAACTAAAGTTTATATAGATAGGTAAGTTAGGCTAACCAGCTAGGTAACATGGATTACAAGTTAATCAACTGGATATTTCTGATAGAGCTCTAAGGTCTTTCAGTGAATGGACAGAAGAAAACTGGGGTGGCAGGTAGCCTAGTGGTTGGAGCGTTGGGCCAGTAACCGAAAAGGTTGTTCTGCCCCTGAACAAGGCAGTTAACCCACTGTTCCTAGGCCGTCATTGTAAATAAGAATTTGTTCTTAACTGACTTGCCTAGTTAAATAAAGGTTAAATAAATTAAAATAAATTAAACTGCCCACGCACTACCAAATTTCTAAATTGCACCTTGTGCATTCTACTATTACAACCCTCAACAGCAGTAAGATAAAAGCCCGACAGTTCCAAAAAGATATAAGTAGGGACCCGCATTGACCCCGTTCTGGGTCCGGATCTGGACCACAGTCCGCCTGTGAGTATGTCTGGTTATATGAATAATTTGAGAGGCAGCAGGTAGCCTAGTGGTTAGAGCGTTGGACTTGTAACCGGAGGGTTGCAAGTTCGAATCCCCGAGCTGACAAGGTAAAAATCTGTCGTTCTGTCCCTGAACAAGGCAGTTAACCCACTGTTCCCCGGGCGCCGAAGACGTGGATGTCGATTAAGGCAGCCCCCCGCACCTCTCTGATTCAGAGGGGTTGGGTTAAATGCAGAAGACACATTTCGGGTGGAAGGGATTCAGTTGTACATCTGACTAATAAATGGTGACTTTGACTAATTTTTATATGATTTAATAGTGCTAAAACGGTGAAAGTTCCTCTTTAAGTGTAAAAAAGCTAAATTGTTTTTCTTAGACTTCTGTGCATTCTAAAAATACCTCCCCAAAAACCAACAAAGGTGATTTGTTACGTCATCAGCCGCAACCATAAAATGTTTGGCCTACAACCCCATTTTGATATCAGAAAATGTTAATGTGATCAAAGGTCATGAAGTTGACTGCAAGTTTCTGCAGCTCCTCAACAACTTCAAAGTGCAGCCATCGCCTGAATTGTGGGAGGCTCTATTGTCAACCAATCATTAGGTTGTTTTTGTTTGACCCACACGAACGTGACCAAAGATGTGACTGAAACAGGAACCAACTTTTCCGCAATTCATGTATACAATGGATATATACATTTTACAAGGTTAGAGATATTCACTTTTATATAACTAAACTTTTATAAACAATGGCACTACTTTGACACAGCCATGTTGATCTGAGCCTTGACGTTTGAAACAACAGTGGCCGACTAAGTTGTCGCAGATGCACCTTCCCCGACGTCACTCGTCGACTTTCGTCTAGTTGGCTGCGTTTGCCTAACAAGTCGAACGCCCTCGTTGTCAGGTAAATCACATGATAAAATAGGTGAAAAGGAGGCTGTATGGCAACTTTAATAGCCTACTCAGAACACAGATTCAGTCTAGTGTTGAACACAGCTGAACGTGAGCAAATTGCTCATGGTTTTATGAAAGTCAGATCTCTAAACGGATGAAAGCAGGGGCCTCAAACATACAGCCCACGAGCCAAATGCTGCTTCAAAAACTAAAAGCCACGCGCTGTGACATAAGACAACTTTGCATTACAAACGGATGGAGTGGCTATGCCTGTTTCTCGGGCTCAATCAACCCTGCCTTTCCGTTCATACATAGATTTTTTTTTTGTGGAAAAAGGAAATGAAGCAACCTCTAGATGCCTAAAATGTATGAGTTTATCATGGTGTCAGAAGTGATCACTCACCTGTCAATTAGAGAGTCTCTCATCGTGGTAGCGATGGCACTGGGCTGAGCCTCGCTCAGTCTGAACACACTCTCGATGACAGACAGCTCTGTGCTGGTGGTGTCCAGCCCAGTGAAGGCACACCAGTCATTTACCACCATCCCTGCGGCGATGACCTCGCTACCACGGTTCACTGTTCCAGCCTGTGGAGTGCCAGAGAGGGGGAAATTTAGCAACTCAAGAACTCAGCAACAACTTCATGCAATGTGCCCCCCTGGGCACTTAAGTAGATCAAAAACAAAAATTTAAACAATTGAGAAATTTCCACTTAGCCCATCAGAGGGCAAGGTAGATCTATTACCACATTGCTTTTATGTATCAGATTGATTCAGATCTACATGAGCCTTGCAGTCGGGGCTAGGGACGATGTAGAAATGAGCATAAGCACCACTATGACAACTACCGCTCACCACCAGAGGCACTTGGAGTAGGGAGGAGAGTTCATCCTGGTCTTCTATGGAGGTTTTGGGGTGTACCAGTCCCCCCTGATTGCTGAAGGCACAGTAGCTTCCCACTAGAACTTGCTCTGCTACTGTCTGACGGAACACCTCCACCTTCAGACTGTCCGCCAGGATCTCCTCAGTCTCCTAAACAAACATGGGAAGTGTGTTAACATCCCCTACATCAGACAATGTACTAGGGATGAGCATGAAAAAAATAATGTAAGGAAACCAGTCAATTGAAATTCATTACACCCTTTTCTATGGACTAAGGCACGGTCTAAGGATCTGCATCGCAGTGTTGCGGCATCACTACAGCCTGGGGTTCGATCCCAGGCTGTGTCGTTACCGGGAGTACGATAGCAAAGCGGAAAATTGGCCCAGCGTCATCCGGGTTAGGGGAGGGTTTGGCAGGGGTGGCTGTACTTGGCCCATCGCACTCTAGCGACCTCTTGTGGCGGGCCAGTGCGCTTGCAGGCTGATTACAGTCGTCAGTTGAACGATGTTTCCTCCGACACATTGGTGCAGCTGGCTTCTGGGTTAAAGCGAGCGCTTGTTAAGAAGCGCGGCTTGGCGGGTCATGTTTTGGGGGTAAAAAAAACAACAAAATTTAACTAATCAAAAACAACAAAGCTAGGGGCGTGGATCAGAAAACCAGTCAGTATCTGGTACATCTTTGCATAGTTGATCAGGCTGTTGATTGTGGCCTGTTGATATGTCTGGTGTGTATGCAGGCCCATGGAAGAACTGGGACATTTTCAGCTTCCACGAATTGTGTACAGATCCTTGCGACATGGGGCTGTGCATTATCACGCTGAAACATGAGGCGATGGCGGCAGATGAATGGCACGACAATGAGCCTCAGGATCGTCACGGTATCTCTGTGCATTCAAATTTCCATCGATAAATTCCAATTGTGTTCATTGTCCGTAGCTTATGCCTGCCCATACCATAACCACACCACCACGGGGCACATGGAAACACTACTACTGGGCGGCAGGGTAGCCTAGTGTTTAGAGCGTTGGACTAGTAACCCGAAAGGTTGCAAGTTCAAATGCCCGAGCTGACAAGGTACAAATCTGTCGTTCTGCCGCTGAACAGGCAGTTAACCCACTGTTCCTAGGCCGTCATTGAAAATAAGAATTTGTTCTTAACTGACTTGCCTAGTAAAATAAAAATGTTTAAAATGGCCCACATCTCTCCCCAGATGACAGCTCTCTCATTTGTTCAACCCATTGTCTAACTATAGATGACACCCAAACTACCCAAACCAAATGGGAGGAAATAATGAAAGAGTTAGGGCTCTGAGTCATGCAGGAAGTATGTGTAACAGGCGCCAAAAATTCTTGTGGCTTGCGACAAATATTCTTGTGGCTTGCGACAAATATGTTTGTGGCTTAAGTTTGTCATCCATGAAGAGTACACTTCTCCAGCATGCCAGTGGCCATTGAAGGTAAGCATTTGCCCATTGAAGTCAGTTATGACCCCGAACTGCAGTCAGGTCAAGACCCTGGTGAGGAACGGCAAGCATGCAGATGAGCTTCCCTAAGATAGTTTGTGCAGAAACTGTTCAGTTGTGCAAACCCCCAGTTTCATCAGCTGTTCGGTTGGCTGGTCTCAGACGATTGTGAAGGTGGTCCTGGGCTGGCACATGGTCTGCGGTTGAGGCCGGTTGGACGTACTGCCAAATTCTCTAAAACGATGTTGGAGGTGGCTTATGGTAGAGAAATAAACATTCAATTCTCTATCAAGAGTTCTGGTGGACATTCCCGCAGTCAGCATGCCAATTGCACGCTCCCTCAAAACTTGAGACATCTGTGGCATTGTGTTGTGACAAAGCTGCGCATTTTTGAGCGGCCTTTTATTGTCCACAGCACAAGGTACACCTGTGTAATTATCATGCTGTTTTAATCAGCTTCTTGATATGCCACACCTGTCGGGTGGATGCATTATCAAGGGAAAATGAGAAATGCTCACTAACAGGGATGTAAACAATTGTGCACAAAATTTGAGAGAAATAAGCTCTTTGGACATATGGAAAATGTCTTGGATCTTTTATTTCAGCTCATGAAACCAACACTTTACATGTTGCATTTATTTTAGTTCAGTGTAGTTGGCTATTTAGCAGTCTTACGGCTTGTGGATAGATGTTCAGGTGTCAGATTGATGCACCGGTACCGCTTGCCGTGCGGGGGCAGAGAGAACAGTCAGTCTATGGCTTGGGTGAGTGGAGTCTAAAGATTTTCTGGGCCTTCATTTCAAACCGCCTGACAGAGGTCCTGGACGGCAGGGAGCTTGGACCCAGTGATGTAGTGGGTCTAGGGTAGTGTTTCCAAAACTCGTTTTGGTTTTTGCCATAACAGTATCAAAGCGAGATGATTAGTTGATTATTTGAATCAGCTATGTAGTGCTAGCGCCAAATAGCAGACGAGGTAGGGCCTTGTATGCTTGCTTGAGGGTAGAATAACAGTGTTCTAGGACTTTATTGCCCCTAGTGCCGAGGGAGACGTGTTGATGGAAGTTGGACATCACGTGTCTTAATGACACATAATTAAAATCGCCTGCAACCAGAAAAGCAGCCTCTGGATGTAAGTTCTCCTGCTTGTTTATAGCCTCGTACAGTTCGTTAAGTGCCAGCTTATTATTTTTCTTGTCCGGAGGTGGAATGTACACAACAGTCACAATAACAGCTGAAAACTCCCTCGGGAAGTACAGACGAAGTCAGAAGTTTACATACACCTAGGTTGGAGTCATTAAAACTCGTTTTTCAACCACTCCACAAATTTCTTGTTAACAAACTATAGTTTTGGCAAGTCGTTTAGGACATCTACTTTGTGCATGACACAAGTCATTTTTCCAACAATTGTTTACAGACAGATTATTTCACTTATAATTCACGGTATCACAATTCCAGTCGGTCAGAAGTTTACATACACTAAGTTGACTGTGCCTTTATTTGAGACATCATTTGAGTCAATTGGGGGTGTACCTGTGGATGCATTTCAAGGCCTACATTCAAACTCAGTGCCCCTGTGCTTGACATCATGAGAAATGCTAAATAAATCAGCCAAGACCTCAGAAAAAAAATTGTAGACCTCTACAAGTCTGGTTCATCCTTGGGAGCAATTTCCAAACGCCTGAAGGTACCACGTTCATCAGTATAAAAACAATAATACTCAAGTATAAACACCATGGGACCACGTAGCCGTCATACCGCTCAGGAAGAAGATGCATTTTGTCTCCTAGAGATGAACGTACTTTGGTGCGAAAAGTGCAAATCAATCCCAGAACAGCAGCAAAGGACCTTGTGAAGATGCTGGAGGAAACAGGTTTCAAAAGTATCTATATCCACAGTAAAACGAGTCCTATATCGACATAACCTGAAAGGCCGCTCAGCAAGGAAGAAGCCACTGCTCCAAAACCGCCATAAAAAAGCCAGACTATGGTTTGCAACTGCATATGGGGACAAAGATTGTACTTTTTGGAGAAATGTCCACTGGTCTGATGAAACAAAAATAGAACTGTTTGGCCATAATGACCATCGTTATGTTTGGAGGAACAAGGGAGAGGCTTGCAAGCCAAAGAACACCATCCCAACCGTGAAGCACGGGGGTGGCAGCATCATGTTGTGAGGGTGCTTTGCTGCAAGAGGGACTGGTGCACTTCACAAAATAGATGGAATCATGAGGAAGTAAAATGATGTGGATATATTGAAGCAACATCTCAAGACATCAGTCAGGAAGTCAAAGCTTGGTCGCAAATGGGTCTTCCAATGGACAATGACCCAAAACATACTTCCAACGCTGTGGCAAAATGGCTTAAGGACAACAAAGTCAAGGTATTGGAGTGGCCATCACAAAGCCCTGACCTCAATCCTTTAGAACATTTGTGAAATGAAAAAGTGTGTGCAAGCAAGGAGGCCTACAAACCTGACTCAGTTACACCAGCTCTGTCAGGAGGAATGGGCCAAAATTCACCCAACTTATTGTGGGAAGCTTGTGGAAGGCTACCCGGAACATTTGACCCAAGTTAAACAATTTAAAGGCAATGCTACCAAATACAAATTGAGTATGTAAACGTCTGACCCACTGGGAATGTGATGAAAGAAATAAAAAGCTGAAATAAATCCTTCTCTCTACTGTTATTCGGACATTTCACGTTCTTAAAATAAAGTGGTGATTCTAACTGACCTAAGACAGGGAATTACTAGGATTAAATGTCAGGAATTGTGAAAAACTGAGTTTAAATATATTTGGCTACGGTGTATGTAAACTTCCAACTTAAACTGTAGAAGGGTCGGCATTTGAACATGTATTCCAAGTCGGTGAACAATGGGTCGGCTCTTCCACCGCGCTCAAGTCAGCACACCAGTTGTTGATGAACTCCTCCCCCTCGATTTTCCTAACTCCGCTGTCCTGTCCACACGGTGAATAAAGAATCCATCGAGTTGGATAGCCATGGGGTGTATCTTGTCCGAGAGCCATGTTTCATAAAAGCAGAGAACATTGCAGTTGAGAGACCCGTTCGTAGCAAATCCACGATCGGAGGTCATCCATCTTATTATCAAGTGACTGTACATTAGCCAGAAGAATTGAAAGTAGAGGTGGCTGGTTTTCACGTCTACTTAATCTTGCCAGAATCCCCCCTCACTTGCCTCTAACGCCGGAGTTTAGACTTGGGTAGCCTGAAAATTGGGTCGGGATTACAGAAAGAGCCCAGGGCAGATGAGTCAAATTCGAAATTGAGGTAAGTAAACCATCATCTTACTCTACATTAGGCAAGATATTTTGCATTCATGCCAACCATTTCTGCATAGCAGTTTGTGCACAATACTAAAATGCCAAGAGGATATTTGAGGCAAGGGGCATTTCAATATAGCCTATTCTCATTTTATGACCTATAGTCCATTCGCCGAGGGTCTATGTCCCTAGAGTTGGAAAATGTCTGACAGCAGTGCATCAATGGTAGCTTTCTGTGTTTAATCACTAAATTTCATCCCTCCATCCCATTAAATTTCCCAATGACAAACAATGTCAATATACAACAAATTATTGCTCACTTATGCCCTTTAAACATAAATCATTGGAAAGCTTCGATCCATCAGACACATTTTCATAATGCTCAGGTCAACAGAACAGGACTTCCAGGATACATATCAGAATTACCTGTATAGATTGCTTTAAAAAGGAAACCCTGAAACATTTTAAACCTGGTTGAACAAATGGGTCTGAAAGGTCATGAAATTACCTTTCAAATTGTATATAATAACCAACTTCACACATATAATATAATGAGCATGTATATATAATATAACCAATTGTGCAATTGACAGAATCTTCAGAAATCAGCAATTCGGACAGCTTTTTGGAAAAAGGCTTCTGTGGGGTTAATGTGTGAACTCTATGGCCCTGTATTTACACATCTTTATAAAACCCTGTCCATCTCTGTGTATGCAATTTGGTACCTCTATCACCAGGTACAATCCAAAAACATAGCTTCCCCATTACATTGAATTCTATGGGTAAGCTTCCAACATTCTAATGGCAATGGCACAATAGAGCACGACAGCTTGTAGTCATAAAACCCAGAAATTAGTTACCTCTTGTTCGTTCAGCCATCCCTATGGGAAAAATGAACAACAAAACATAAGATCTCCTAAGCCTGTGTTCACCACAGACCTTATTTTCGGCGTTTATCCAAAAACAGCACAAATTCTCTATAGGCTTTGTCCAACCAACCATGGCGGAGTTAGTGCTTACAAAAAGACACCATTACAATCTCTCTCTATATAGGCGATTTTTAAACAATTGTTGTAGCTAGCGGTTGTTTTCAAAGTTGGTTATATTATACATAATTTAAAAAAGGTAATTTCATGACCTTTCAGAACCACTTGTCAAACAAAGTTACAAATTTATCAGGGTTTCCTTTTTAAATGCAATTTATACTGTAATTATTAGTAGTGCGCCCCACAGCTTGGGAACCACTGACTTAGCCTATACTCAACACTGTCCATAAAGGCTTATAAAAATACTCTCATTGAATAAAAATCTTAAATTAAAGACACGAATTGGCATATCAGATTTCAAATTGCCTAATTACACAGGCAAAAATGGGAAGAAGTTCAATAACAAGTATGGGGAATAATAGTAGTGTTCTTGCTGAGATTAGAACACTAATTAGTCTATATTTTCACCCATTGTAGGGGAAGGGAATTGTTATGATTATATTAGCTATTGTGAAAAAAACTGATGAATCTCGAGCAAAATCCATCCGGGTTGTCTGAATCAGTCATGGCACACTGTTTTCAAGGCAGCTATTCAAAGCCTCAGTTTAACCCCCAGATTGCAGTTCCTATGGCTTCCACTAGATGTCAACAGTCTTTAGAAAAAGGTTGGAAGCTTTAATCATGAAAATCAAGGGAGTAAGACCACTTGTTCCTGAGTTCACGTCAAGTGTCCTGTTTTGGATTTTGCGCGTAACAGGGAATGCGCTCCCAGTTCTTTTTCTCTTCTATTCAGCAGGTTATATTCCGTCTGAAATATTATAGTGTATATTCATTTTAGGGTATCTGAGTATTGATTACAAATGCTGTTTGACTTTTTTCGACAAACTTTACGGGTACTTTTGGGATATCGTTTGTCTGCATGGATGAAAGCCTTTGGGCAGGTGGATTACTGAACAAAACGCGCCAACCAAACGGAGCTATATGGATATAAAGAGGAACTTTATCGAACAAAAGGACCTTTTATTGTGTAACCTGGACGCTTTGATATGCCATCAGAGGAAGATCANATATTCCGTCTGAAATATTATAGTGTATATTCATTTTAGGGTATCTGAGTATTGATTACAAATGCTGTTTGACTTTTTTCGACAAACTTTACGGGTACTTTTGGGATATCGTTTGTCTGCATGGATGAAAGCCTTTGGGCAGGTGGATTACTGAACAAAACGCGCCAACCAAACGGAGCTATATGGATATAAAGATGAACTTTATCGAACAAAATGACCTTTTATTGTGTAACCTGGACGCTTTGATATGCCAGAGGAAGATCAAAGGTAAGCGATTTATTTTATGCTATTTTTGAGTTTTGTGACACCTCTGCTGGTTATGTTAATATGCTAATTGAGTTTGAGCGGGGCGCTGTCCTCAGACAATCAAATGTTCTGCTTTCGCCGTAAAGCCTTTTTGAAATCTGACAATGCTGTTAGATTAACAAGAGTCTACGCTTTTGAAGGGTGTGCAGCATTTGTATTTTCATGAATGTTTGAAATGAGTATTTTTGTAATTTGAATTTGGCGCTCTGCATTTCACCGGATGTTGTCAAAATTGATCCCGTTCACGGGATTGGATCCGTAACAGGTTAAGACAAGATGACAGCCAAAATCTGCCCCTACACCCAACCTAAATTATCTTTCAATGTATTGTCCCCCCACTAGAATCAGTTAGACATTTGGGTTCAATCTGATTGGGCAAAATAATGTTCATAATACAGTTTGACAAATCAGGTCACCCTACCAAATGTCCTGCTGAACGCTGCCTTTTTCGATGTTACAGCCTAATGAACCTAGTGCTAAATTGCCAATGCTGAATAAATTACCAATGGTGAATAATGTAGTCTATGGATGTAGGCTCATGCAAGCGTTGGATTGAATAACTAGTACCAGGCTATATTATCACATGCTGTCAAAAGGAAGCATTCTGCGACAGGGACAGGAGTGACAGCAAATTCATTTGTTGACAGTTATGTGTGCAAACAGTGCTACAAGTTTCCTGTGCTGCTCTTTTGACAATTGAGCTCATGAACTTTGATCAGCAGAGAACAAACGTGCCTGTCCAGTCTGCCGTGGCTGCCTGCGCCACTCTAATTGTGAGGGACGTTTCTTTACAAACGCGCATCCAATCGCCTTGGTCCCAAGGCCCTTAATAAACAAAATTACAAGCTTCAAACTGCCGCGGTTCACAGTGCGGTGGCAGAAAATGGTGGATCTCCCGGGTGAAGCTTCTGAGGTTACAATCCTGTTGTAGAATTGCAGGCGCAATATTCTCCCATTTCAAAGCGATTTGGAGGCACAGTTGAAAGTTGACACACGGAATTAGAAAATAAAAGCAGTACTTTTTTCAACACGTGAGAAATAAGTGTGGCGTGGGAAGAGGGTAAATGTGTGTCTCACGCCCAACGCGTGAGAGTTGGCAGCACTGCAATTATGCATGACAAACATAAGAGGCATGAGGCAAGAGAGTTGTTTTTTCTCACCCTGTCCAGATCAGGATGCACCAGGGCCACATAGTCATTACAGGCTATGACATTCCCCAGTGCTGAGAGCCTCTCCTCGACCCTCTGGATCTTCACCGTGTCTGGAAGACAATTCCTAATGTGCTGCAGCTCCTGGTCAGTAGTGTTGTTGGGCACCAGGAGTCCATGACGATTCCCTGAAGAGCAAATTTAGTGTGGAAGTAGTTGAGCAGGGTTAGCTGGGCTAAGTGCAAAATTGTTTAAAATTTAGCACATTCATCGTGACAGTCAATTATTCTAATTATTTTCAGTAAATATAAAGCGCAGTATTGGTCTTACATAAAGCATAATTGAGTACTCCACTCTCTTGTTGAACTGATGACATTGCTTTGTGTTTCTTTGTGCACTTGCACAAAGCCTAGCTGTTTGACCTTCAATGTTAATCTGCTACAGAGCTATACTCACCCACACACATTCTTCCAATTATCCGACATCCTGCTATTGAGGCATGTACAACTGGGATGGTTTCTGACAACTCGCCTTCAAAGACACTGTAATCATACATTTCATGTTACCATGACAGCAATAGAGCCCCACAGTGGAGGTGTCAATACTCATAAAACCTAGCGGTCAAACAGGGAAATGGTTCCAAACGTTTTTTCCCATACAGGATTTTAGAAACTTAAAATAAGCACTGTTTCGTATAGGCTTACCCTGGCGTGACGTTTTGATAACCATGTAAATCTCTCTTGGACAAGGTGACTTTTACCTTTAACTAACATTAGATATTTCATCCAGAAATTCTTACCTTTGCCTCGACAATTGGAACCATTTCCCTGATTGACCGCTAGGGTTGTGTGACTCATTTTGTGGTACTCTATGCTCATTTATAACAAAATTCCCTGGAGAAAGCTGACAATACTGTATGTAAGCTTAATACAATTTTACTTGTCCATTTGTTATGGAATTTACTCTTATGCTCTGTCCTCTTGATCAAGACTGGTGAGTGTCCACCGCAAAGTGCTGCTTCATGAGCGTGATTCAGAAATCAAGTGTGCTTTGAATGACACCCAACTCAAATTTTATTGGTCACATACACATGGTTAGCAGATGTTATTGCGAGTGTAGCGAAATGCTTGTGCTTCTAGTTGCGACAGTGCAGTAATATCTAACACACAAATCTAAGTAAAGGAATGGAATAAGAATATATACATATATGGATGAGCTATGTCAAATCTGTCCTTCTGCCCCTGAACAAGGCAGTTAACCCACTGTTCCCAGGTAAGGAGTCTTCGTAAATAAACATTTGTTCTTAACTGACTTGCCTAGTTAAACAAACGTTACATTTAAAAATATATATGCGTAATGTAAGTGCTTTAATATGTTTGGACCCCAGGAAAAGTAGCTAATGGGGATCCCCAAATAAATACAAATACTGGTGCCTTTCTATTAGAAAATGAGGGAAGTATCGTCAAGGTTGGTTGAAAATGGAAAATGTACCATCTCAAGCTAGTTAGCTATGCCGCTGGAGGTTCGATCTGATCAGCTAAAGATGCCACATCTCTTACCTATAGAAGTTCTCTGACCCGCCAATTGCAACTAGGCAATATGTGTTGGTTAATTTGGCGAAGCAGCCTATTTCGTTGTTCTTCTCGAAAGATGCCCTGACAGCCATGTTGAAGTTTACAGTTGAGGCAGAACTTTCCTGAAACAAAATAAAATACCCGTCAATATTACACAATGCCTACCTAGTTAGCGTTAGCTGACGATACAAGTAGTTACAACTAGCCAGGCCTAGCTACTCAGTTAACTCATCTCAGTTAGCCCAATTTGCTGATTATAATATGTACTGTAGAGTATCCAAAGATTATACAACTACAACGGCACACAGCTACAAACACATGACAACGACCACCCCATAACTGCGGTAAATTAAGACGCAATGCATATGGCTAACGTTAGCAATCTAGCTAGTGGAGTGGAAATTGTCTCAAGTTCACAAGTTGAGTAACGTTAACTGAACACATTTTCAAGAAGATCGAAGACCACGGGCTGGTTCCCATACACACTATAGTTATAGAGCTACGTTTGAATGTTTACCAGATCTGTTTGACATGTCGGATTAGCTACGCAAATAACAATAACTTCACCTACTCAAGGTTTGTGGCCTCAGCAAGCGTGGATTCCTTATTTTTCCTCACACGTGTTCACTTCCTAGGCAACGTCATGACGTAAAACCCCCAACACCCGACGCAAGCCATGTGTTTGGCCCTTTCAATGCCGTGTTCACAACTACTGGAAACTCGGAACTCTCCTGACTTCAGTGCGTTCAAGGCAACTGGAAACTCGGTAAAAACGAGTTACGACTGAAAACAAATCGTTTGGACGGTTATCCAAGTCGGAATTCCAGGTCAGAAGCCCTGGGCCTCTTCCTAGAGCTCTGAATTTCTGACCTGAAGAACACTGAAGTCATGATTTGATTTATTTGATCATTTTAAAACACAATACAACCACACAGTAAAATGCCATTAAAATCATTGTGGAATACACAAGAAAGTAAAAAAAAACATATTTCCATGGGTGGTCCTCATGAAAATACATGAAAACAAAATATACACAAGATTATAACATGAAATCAAAATTGATCTCATCAATAGGGAGGAAATTGTAAAAGGAATAAAATAGATTACTGACCTCTTGCTCCCAACGTCTTGCTTCCGGACAAGCTAAACACCTTCTTCGCCCGCTTTGAGGATAACACAGTGCCACCGACGCGGCCCGCTCCAAAGGACTGTGTGCTCTCGTTCTCTGAGTAAGCCGTTTAAGCATGTTAACCCTCGCAAGGCTGCCGGCCCACACGGCATCCCTAGCCACGTCCTCAGAGCATGGCAGACCAGCTGGCTGGAGTGTTTACGGACATATTCAATCTCTCCATATCCAAGTCTGCTGTCCCCACTTGCTTCAAGATGTCCACCATTGTTCCTGTACCCAAGAAAGCAAAGGTAACTGAACTAAATGACTATTGCTCTGTAGCACTCACTTCTGTCATCATGAAGTGCTTTGAGAGGCTAGATAAGGATCATGTCACCTGCACCTTACCTGACACCCTAGACCCACCTCAATTTGCATACCGCCCCAATAGATCCACAGATGATGCAATCCCACTGCACACTGCCCTATCCCATCTGGACAAGAGGAATACCTATGTAAGAATGCTGTTCATTGACTACAGCTCAGCCTTCAACACCCTAGTACACTCCAAGCTCATGATTAAGCTCGGAGACCTGTGTCTGAACCCCGCCCTGTGTAACTGGGTCCTGGACTTCCTGACGGGCTGCCCCCAGGTAGTGAAGGTAGGAAACAACACTTCCACTATGCTGATCCTCAACACAGGGGCCCCACAAGGGTGCATGCTCAGCCCCCTCCTGTACTCCCTGTTCACCAATGACAGCGTGGCCATGCACGCCTCCAACTCAATCATCAAGTTTGCAGACCACACAACAGTAGTAGGCCTGATTACCAACAATGAAGAGAGCCTACAGGGAGAAGGTGAGGGCCATGGCGGAGTGGTGCCAGAAAAATAACCTCTTCATCAACATCAACAAAACGAAGGAGCTGATCGTGGACTTCCAGAGACACCCGAGGGAGCACGCTTAGGGTCACGAGTCATGAAGGCTGTCAAATTCCACGTGACCAATTAGTCATGGTAATTATGTTTCTCCAAGCTCTGATGCTTCTGATGGTCATTAGTAGTCTACTAAACTTGCTAACAGCCTGGTACTCAGCACTCTATTGTCCCTCTAGTCACTCAGATATCAATGCAAATGTAATCGAAAATCTAATCAAGCACTTCACGAGAGCCCATGAGCTCATGTTGCGCAACATTTCTATAGGCTATGCAATTGCGTGAGAAAACACAGTGATGGCCTCTATTAAAAAGAGGAGGATCCCATCAGCTTTCTATAGGCTATGCCTACTATATTTATTTATCAACTTTCCTAATATTAAGCACATTGCTTCTCTTTACAATAGGAGTATAGCCTACCTGGCTGGCATAAAAATGAACCACAGGAAAAGCGTCCTCCATCCGCTATTTAAGTGCATAGATACATTTCTTTCCCCTTCCACTGTTTCGAGACAGGTGCATGAAAAGGGTCCATTCTAATCAAAACAAATTTCACATATATATTATTTAGTATATTGAAAGACGAGATTAAATCAAGAATAGTCTGGTGGGTGACAATATTAGCCTATCACAAGAAACAATGCCTTTTTTTGTGTGACTTTTTCTAATCATAGTTGCACACCTCATGTAGGCTAGCCCATAGGCCTTTATGTTTTAAAATTAAGCAAATTAATCCGCTTTACAAGGGGTGTAGAGCCTAACTGGCACACATAAGCAGCGTGTGAGTTTCAAGTTTTGGGAAGATAATTTTCACCATAAAAATACACACTCATAATAAAAGTATTACATGCATAATCACATTTGCGGTTACTTTTCATAATGGTGTTTACCCGCTAATGGAACATTTGTGCTTATAGCCTACTGCTGTGTGTGCATTGCTGCACTTATAATGTGAAGAAATAGCCTAATAGTTTATCAACATTTTAAGCTAAACGTTCTGATCTGCTGCGTCAGCCTCATTGCGTAAAAAAGTATTTTTGATGCTAGTGGTTGTATTAATTTGGGATCTATCACATCCCACAACTGTCCCAGACTATGTTTGGAATATTTATTTCTAGCACAGAATAGGTCAACTTTTGTACTATGGTGGATAGTAGATTGACGTAGACTAGTGCTTTTGCTGTTCATTAGGCCTACTCATCTTGTTGACGAAAAGTACATGTGGACAGTTCTTCCAATATCTTCAATATGCACCTCGGGAATTGGATAAGGACGCCCGCAGTTGCATCCCCGATGTGTCAGTCTTCACTTGTAGCCTGTGAGAAAGACCCGATCACATGATGCTGAGCCATTTGAGTGAGAGGTGCTTCAGAGCATGCAGCACTCAGGGAGAAGGAAATTATAATTATAACATTTAGCCCAAGGGCACAACAGCCACTGGCTGCAAAAGCCATGGATTTTTTTTAAGGGGGCATTATGGCCACACAAAGGGGATGCCTTCAGGAAATTCAAGTCATTACAAAGTGCTTGTCAAATTGTGAATGAGAGACTGATGAAGTGTGTACAGCCTGCGCAGAGCTCATGCTTTTTTCAAAGTTGCATCATGCAGCCTTACAATGTATTAAAAATCAAAACATATAGCCCAACGTTTGTAGAACAATTAATAACTTACATTAATAACTTTAAATTAAGCATTTTGGAGTAGCTATTTCTTTGTTAACCGCTCGCACAGAATTGCCGCATGTGCGCACTCCCTCAAATCGTGTGGAGAAAATATCCTTTCTATTTTATTCAGATTTGTTAAATTGTATTCTTCATACTATAAAATAATATAAAATAATGCCACTGAATTCTAAGAAAATCTTGTCAGCTAAATACATTTATGGAGCCCACAGCAATATGGCTTAATTTAACATAAGGATAATTGAGAGTATACTATTCTGTTCTTCTGAAGTAGACTACATTTTCTTCATATCATGTTTTTTTAGACCTGTCTAAAATAAATAATGGATTTATTGTGAAGGTGTAGGCTATATTACATGGATTTATTACACTTTTTAAAATGTAGATATTCTAAAGGTCTGCATCAGTGGCTTGTAGGCTATGTGTTGAAGCCAGAAGATGCTATATGTGTTCATGTTAATTAACGGTCAATTACCGTGAGACCGGCAGTTATTTCCTTGACGATCACCGGCTGAAGAAATGTTGTGACCGCCACTGCCCTAAGCACAGATCAACGGAACTGCAGTGGAGGTGAAAAGCTTCAAGTTCCTCGATGTACACATCACTGACCATCTGAAATGGTCCACCCACACAGACAGTGTGGTGAAGAAGGCGCAACAGCGCATCTTCAACCTCAGGAGATTGAAGAAATTTGTCTTGGCCACTAAGACCCTCACAAACTTACAGATGCACAATTGAGAGTATCCTGTCGGGCTGTATTACCACCTGGTACGGCAACTGCACCACCCGCAACCGCAGGGCTCTCCAGAGGGTGGTGCAGTCTGCCCAACGCATCACTGGGGGCACACTACCTGCCCTCCAGGACACCTGCAGCACCCGATGTCACAGGAAGGCCAAAAAGATTATCAAGGACATCAACTAGCCGAGCCATGGCCTGTTCACCCTGCTATCATCCAGAAGGAGCAGGGAAAAGACTGATTAATATCTGACATCATCAGAATTGGCAGCTGAACACTGTATACTGGAAACACTTGGTTTGTTATTTTAACTAAAACATTACCAATCTTTGTTAAACATAAATACCTAATTTGTTTTTGCATGGATTCCGTGACGCGGTTAGCTTTTATCAGCTAGGACCGCTATTTCTTGTCTCGTAATCCTGCCTAACTGACAGGTTAAAGTCTGCATGAAAGAGCCACTAAACTAGGTAAGTTAACGAAGTAGACTTCACGCTAAACTAGGTAGACTAACAAAGTTAGTCCCAGATGATCTCTAGAGCCTAATCTTCCTGCACCTTCGTCGCTGGGGGCACCTGTGTCTGCAGCCGCTGAGCCTACTCCTACTCCTTCCCCTACGATTTCGAAGTCGACGTCGGCAACCTTCCGTCCCTGCTCTAGATCGAGCGGGGCTTCTCCATCTGTCAGAGGTCTGATTGTGGGCAGCTCCATGGTAAGAGTTCCTGGTGCAAAAACAATGATTCTTTCTCTTCACTATTGGCTACTTTTGTTGACAATTTCGATACCTTTCGGGAAAACAAAACACGTTTTATATGGAGGATGGGATCCACCCAAATAATTTGGGTTCCTGGATCCTTTCACAGCTTTATAAATAGGGAGAAGCGGAGCGCTAGCGGGCTGCTCCAGACACTACCCGGTGAAATGTAAGGCGCCAAATTCGAAATCCAAAAGTTGAATTATTAAGCATTCATCAATATACAAGTGTTGCATAGTCATCAAAAGCTCTGATTCGTGGCAATATCACAGCATTGTCAGATTTCAAAAAGGCTTTACGGCGAAAGCACAACATTTGATTGTTTGAGGATAGCACCTCTCATATTTTCCACATTAACATAAATTCATATCCAGCGCGGGTCACACAAAACCCATATCAGAGCTAAAATAAATCACTTACCTTTCGAAGAACTTCTGCTGAGGGCTTCCCAAGTGTCCAACAAAGACATCCAATAGTTCTTTTGTTAGAAAAAGTCATTTATTATATCCATAAATCTCTGTTTGTTTGGCGCGTTATGATCAGTAAATCCACCGTCGAGTCGCCCATTGAACAGTGAAGAGAACACGTTCAAATTATACCTATAAACTTTCTCCAAACAAATCAAACATTATTTTTAATGTATCCTTAGGTATCCTTTAATGTATATTTACTGTAATTTTTCAACCGGACGATAACGTGAACGATAGCAAAGGAAAATAAAGTGTGGCGTGCTCACAATCTCACGCCCGTGAAACGTTGTTGACAAATGTGGTCCCTTCACTATTTCCTCTTCCTATCTGTTCTGCTTAGTGCTAGAGCCTCCAGACACTGTATAAAGACTGTTGATATCTAGTGGAAGCCATAAGTACTGCAGTCTCAGTCCTAGATAACATAGAAATCAATAGGCAGCCTGGAGAAAAAGGTCATGTACAAAAAAAACTGCAAATCTGGATGGGTTTTCCTCTGGTTTTCGCCTGCTATATCAGTTCTGTTATACTTACATACATTATTTTAACACTTTTAGAAACTTCAGAGTGTTTCCTATCCAATAGTACTAATTATGTGCATATCCTATTTTCTGGGCCTGAGTGGCAGGCATTTTACTTTGGGCATGCCAGACTCTCCAAAACCGTCCCCTCGGGAGCCGCTCCCTAAGAAGATAAGGTTGTGTTGAGACAATGACTTATCAATGAACCCTTCTCAGTTAGCGACACAATGGTAGGGATTGAGTCATCATAATGCTTTAGCAAATGTACATTATACCAGGGGCATTGGTAGACACAATGTAAGTAACCTAATTTATGTCCCTCTAACTGCCCTGATCCTATAGCTATTGTATGCAGCAATCATGTGTCTATGAACCAGATTTATGGTGTTAGCACTGAGGCGGTGTGCCCTAGTAGGAAGTCCACTGTGTGCAGATCACCCTGCACTAACATAAATAACATGAGAATATCTACTTCTGCTAAGCTTCCCAGTAAAGCAATGGAAACAAGCAAGCACCCCAGAAAAGTGCTAAAAATAGCCCATGTTAACATACACTACCGTTGAAAAGTTTGGGTTCACTTAGAAATGTCCTTGTTTTTGAAAGAAGAGCAATTGTTTTGTCCATGAAAATAACATCAAATTGATCAGAAATACAGTGAAGACATTGTTAATGTTGTAAATGACTATTTAGGTTGGAAACGGCTGATTTTTTATGGAATATCTACATAGGCGCACAGAGGCCCATTATCAGCAACCATCACTCCTGTGTTCCAATGGCACATTGTGTTAGCTAATCCAAGTTTATAACTTTAAAAGGCTAATTGATCATTAGAAAACCCTTTTGCAATTATGTTAGCACAGCTTAAAACTGTTGTTCTGATTAAAGAAGCAATAAAACGGTGCTTCTTTAGACTAGTTGAGTATCTGGAGCATCAGCATTTGTGGGTTCGATTACAGGCTCAAAATGGGCAGAAACAAAGAACTTTCTTCTGAAACTTGTCAGTCGAGAAACTGCCAAGAAACTGAAGATCTCGTACAACGCTGTGTACTACTCCCTTCACAGAACAGCGCAAACTGTCTCTAACCAGAATAGAAAGAGTGGGAGGCCCCGGTGCACAACTGAGCAAGTGGACAAGTACATTTGAGTGTCTAGTTCCAGAAAAAGATGCCTCACAAGTCCTCAACTGGCAGCTTCATTAAATAGTACCCGCAAAACACCAGTCTCAACGTCAACAGTGAAGAGACCACCCCGGGAAGATGGGCTTCTAAGCAGAGTTGCAAAGAAAAAGCCATCTCAGACTGGCCATTAAAAATAAAGGATTAAGATGGGCAAAAGAACACAGACACTGGACAGAAGAACTCTGCCTAGAAGGCCAGCATGTGTGAATTTTTTTTTTAATGTATGTGATATCAACAGAGGTACAGTTGAAGTTGGAAGTTTACATACACTTAGGTTAGAGTCATTAAAACTCATTTTTCAACTACTCCACAAATTTCTTGTTAACAAACTACAGTTTTGGCAAGTCGGTTAGGACATCTACTGTACTTTGTGCATGACAAGTAATTTTTCCAACAAATGTTTACAGACAGATTATTTCACTTATAATTCACGGTATCACAATTCCAGTGGGTCAGAAGTTTACATACACTAAGTTGACTGTGACTTTAAACAGCCTGTAAAATTCCCAAAAATTAAGCTATGGCTTTAGAAGCTTCTGGGTAATTGACATAATTTGAGTCAATTGGAGGTGTACCTGTGGATGTATTTCAAGTCCGACCTTCAAAGTCTGTGTCTCTTTGCTTGACATCATGGGAAAATCAAAAGAAATCAGCCAAGACCTCCACAAATTGTAGACCTCCACAAGTATGGTTCATCCTTGGGAACAATTTCCAAGTGCCTGAAGGTACCACGTTCATCTGTACAAACAATAGTACTCAAGTATAAACACCATGGGACCATGCAGCCGTCATACCGGTCAGGAAGGAGATGCGTTCTGTCTCCTAGAGATGAATGTGCTTTGGTGCGAAAAGTGCAAATCAATCCCAGAACAACAGCAAAGGGCCTTGTGAAGATGCTGGAGGAAACAGGTACAAAAGTATCTATATCCACAGTAAAACGAGTCCTATATCGACATAACCTGAAAGGCCGCTCAGCAAGGAAGAAGCAACTGCTCCAAAACCACCATAGAAAAGCCAGACTACGGTTTGCAACTGCACATGGGGACAAAGATCGTACTTTTTTGAGAAATGTCCTCTGGTCTGATGAAACAAAAATATAACTGTTTGGCCATAATGTCCACCGTTATGTTTGGAGGAACAAAGGGGATGCTTGCAAGCTGAAGAACACCATCCCAACCATGAAACACGGGGGTGGCAGCATCATGTTGTGGGGGTGCTTTGCTGCAGGAGGGAATGGTGCACTTCACAAAATAGATGGCATCATGAGGAAGGAAAATTAAGTGGATATATTGAAGCAACATTTCAACACATCAGTCAGGAAGTTAAAGCTTGGTCACAAATGGGTCTTCCAAACGGACAATGACCCCAAGCATAATTCCAAAGTCGTGGCAAAATGGCTTAAGGACAACAAAGTCAAGGTATTGGAATGGCCATCACAAAGCCCTGACCGCAATCCTATAGAAAATTTGTGGGCAGAACTGAAAAAGCATGTGCGAGCAAGGAGGCCTACAAACCTGACTGAGTTACACCAGCTCTGGCAGGAGGAATGGGACAAATTTCACCCAACTTATTGTGGGAAGCTTGTGGAAGGCTACCCGAAACGTTTGACCCAGGTTAAACAATTTAAATGCAATGCTACCAAATACAAATTGAGTGTATGTAAACTTCTGACCCACTGGGAATGTGCTGAAATAAATAAAAGCTGAAATAAATCATTCTCTCTACTGTTATTCTGACATTTCACATTCTTAAAATAAAGTGGTGATCCTAACTGACCTAAAACAGGGAATCTTTACTCAGATTAAATGTCAGGAATTGTGAAAAACTGAATATAAATGTATTTGGCTAAGGTGTATGTAAACTTTCAACTTAAACTGTATATTTTCTGGGTAATTTAAATATTAACTGGCTTTCATCAAGCTGCCCACTCAAGAAAAAGATTCAAACTGTAACCATTTTCTGCAACCTGGTTCAGATTATCAGTCAACCTACCAGGGTAGTTACAATCAGCACAGGAATGAAATCATTAACATGTACTGATCACATCTTTAATGCTGCAGAAATTTCCTTGAAAGCAGTTTCCAAATCCATAGGATTTAGTGATCACAATATAATAGCCATATCTAGGAAAACCAAAGTTCCAAAGGCAGGGCCTAATATGGTGTATAAGAGGTCATACAATACGTTTTGTAGTGATTCCTATGTTGTTGATGTAAAGAATATTTGTTGGTCCGTGGTGTAAAGGAGAAAACGGATGTTGCACTGGACACATTCATGACATTGCTTATCCCAGTTACTAAAAAGCATGAACCCATTAAAAAAATGATAAATTGATGGATTGATGAGGAATTGAAAAAATTTATGGTTGAGAGGGATGAGGAAAAGGAATATCAAATTAACCTGGCAGCAAATTGAGCAATCATGTGAGTTAAACTGAATAAATAGAAGAAGAAACTACACTATGAAACAAAGATAAATGACATAAAGAATGATAGTAAAAAGCTTTAGAGCACCTTCAATGAAATGTTGGGAAAAAAGGCAAACTCTGTTCCATCATTCATTGAATTAGACGGCTCATTCATTACAAAACCAACTGATATTGCCAACTACTTCAATGATTATTTCATTGGCAAGGTTAGCAAATTTAGGCATCAACCGCTGACACTACACATCCAAATATATCTTACAAAATTTTGAGAGACAAGAATTGTAATTTTTTATTTCCGTAAAGTGAGTGTGGAAGAGGTGAAAAAATTATTGTTGTCTATCAACAATGACAAGCCACGGGGTCTGACAGCTTGGATGGAAAATTACTGAGTATAATAGCGGACGATATTGTCACTCCTATTTGCCATATCTTCTATTTAAGTCTACTAGAAAGTGTGTGCCCTCAGGCCTGGAGGGAAGCAAAAGTCATTCCGCTACCTAAGAATAGTAAAGCCCCCTTTACTGGCTCAAGTAACTGACCAATCAGCCTGTTACCAATCCTTAGTTAAGTTTTGGAAAAAAAGGTGTTTGACCAGATACAATGCTATTTTACAGTAAACAAATTGACAACAGACTTTCAGGACGCTTATAGGGAAGGACAATCAACAACCACACAAATTACTGATGTTTGGCTGAGAGAAATTGATGAAAAAAAGATTGTGTGAGCTGTTTTGTTAGACCAGTGCGGCTCTTGACATTATCAATCATAGTCTGCTGTTGGAAAAAAGTATGTGTTATGGCTTTACACCCCCTGTTCTATTGTGGATAAAGAGTTACCTGTCTAACAGAACACAGAGGGTGTTCTTTAATGGAAGCCTCTTCAACATAATCCAGGAAGAATCAGGAATTCACCAGGGCAGCTGTCTAGGCCCTTTACTTTTTTCAATCTTTACTAATGACATACCACTGGCCTTGAGTAAAGCTGGTGTGTCTGTATGCGGATGACTCAACACTATACACGTCAGCTACTACAGCAACTGAAATGACTGCAAAACTTAACAAAGAGCTGCAGTTAGTTTCAGAATGGGTGGCAAGGAATAAGTTAGTCCTAATTATTTTAAAAACTCAAAGCATTGTATTTGGGACAAATCATTCACTAAACCCTAAACCTCAACTAAATCTTGTAATAAATAATGTGGAAGTTGAGCAAGTTGAGGTGACTAAACCCTTGATTGTAAACTGTCATGGTCAAAACATATTGATACAACAGTAGCTAAGATTGGGAGAAGTCTGTCCATAAAGCGCTGCTCTACCTTCTTAACAGCGCTATCAACAAGGCAGGTCCTCCAAGCTCTAGTTTTGTCACATCTGGACTACTGTTTAGTCGTGTGGTCAGGTGCCACAGAGGGACTTAGGAAAATTGCAATTGGCTCAGAACAGGGCAGCACGGCTGGCCCTTGGATGTACACAGACAGCAAACATTCATAATATGCATGTCAATCTCTCCTGGCTCAAAGTAGAGGAGAGATTGACTTCATCACTACTTGTATTTGTGAGAGGTATTGACATGTTGAAAGCACCGAGCTATGTTTAAACGACTAGCACACAGCTGACACTAATGCATACCGCACAAGACAGAGGTCTCTTCACAGTTCGGAAGTCCAGAACAGACTATGGGAGGCGCACAGTACTACATAGAGCCATGACTACATGGAAATCTATTCCACATCAGGTAACTGATGCAAGCAGTAGAATCAGATTTAAAAAACAGATAAAAATCCACCTTATGGAACAGTTTGGACTGTGAAGTAACAGTGACATAGGCACATGCATACACAACATGATAACATACTCACTCTACATACACGTACACATGGATTTTGTGTTGTAGATTTGTGGTAGTGGAGTATGGCCCAGAGGGTACACATTTAGTGTGTTGTAATTATATTTATTATTGATTCCCATTAGCTACTGCCAAAGCAGGGGTCCAGCAACATTTTAAGGCAGTTTATACAATTTTAAAAACATTACAATACTGTAAGGTTCTGTATTTATTTTCTTAGACAACCTTGTGTTCTGTTTCGCTGTGTTCTTGAACGTAGCCCTGTTTCTTTGTGTTCTTGAAAGTAGCCCTGTCTTTAATTTTTGTTCATTGATTTCACCTGTGTTAGTTACTCACCTGGTCTCACCAGCTCCTTATTTAGTTCAGTTCATTCTGTTTGTGCCTTTGTGAGGTATTGTTCGTTTTGACTCTACTAAGCCTTTTCCTGGCTCATTTGTGAGAACTAGTTATAGCCTTCAGTCCTAGTTTTGATTCACCTGCCTGTTTGCCTACCTGTGTATGACCATTGCCTGCCTGTGACCACGATTCCTGCCTTCAGCGAAGGCAAAATAAATACCTGCCGCACTCTGCGCGTTTATCTACACCTTTTTCTCCCTGAGTATTCACAGATTTCACAACACACTGTGTGCCCTCAGGCCCCCACCACCACTACCACATATTTACAGTACTAAATCCATGTGTATGTATAGTGCGTATGTTACTATATGTGTGTGTGTGTGTGTGTGTGTGCATGTGTCTGTGCCAATGTTTGTGTTGCTTCACAGTCCCTGCTGTTCCATAAGGTTTTTTTAATCTGTTTTTTTTTTAAATCTAATTTTACTGCTTGCGTCAGTTACTTGATATGGAATAGAGTTCCATGTAGTCATGGCTCTATGTAGTACTATGTACCTCCCATAGTCTGTTCTGGACTTGGGCACTATGAAGAGACCTCTTGAGGCGTGTCTTGTGAATTCTGTAATGAATGTAATGATTTTACAATTGTATAACTGCCTTAATTTTGCCGGACACCAGGAATAGTAGCTGCTGCCTTGGCAGATACAAGGCAATGTCGGTACAGGTGGATCAAAGCTGGGACTGAGATACTGAAAAACAGCTTCTATCTCAAGGCCATCAGACTGTTAAATAGTCATCACTAGACGGCTGCCACCCCGTTACTAAACCCTGCACCTTGGAGGCTGCTGCACTATGTACATAGACATGGTATCACTGGTCAATTTAATAATGTTTACATACTGTTTTACTAATTTCATAGGTATATACTGTATTCTACTATATTTTAGTCAATACAATATATATATATATATATAT
>QNTS01000212.1:619500-670906 GCA_003317085.1 Hucho hucho
ACTAGGGCTGCGGTGGTCATGAAATTTCATCAGCCGGTGATTGTCAAGCAAATAACTGTCGGTCTCACGGTAATTGATCGTTAATTAACAAACACATTTAGCATCTCCTGGCTTCCACACATAGCTTACAAGCCACTGATGTAGACCTTGGCATCTACATTTAAAAAAGTATAATAAATCCATGTAATATAGCCTACACCTTCACCATAAATCCATGATTTATTTTAGACCAGTCTAAAGAAGCATGATATGAAGAAAATGTAGTCTCTTTCAGAAGAACAGAATAGCATACTCTGAATTATTCTTATGTTAGGTCCTGATCTGGCTATTGTTGGTCAATTTCTTCAACAAATGATCAGGTCTATATAATTGTCAAACATACATTAGTAACGGAAAGGAAACACAGACTCTTTGTTTAAGTATTAAAATACTCCTTTAGTAATACAATTGTAGGCAGAAGTTGGTACAGAGTACAGTACGTAATAGCTCTCCCCAGGTTCTGCAAAATGTCTAAGACATTCTGTAACTCATATAGCTTCTCCCAGTCCTCCTCGCGTGAGTTTCCCTGGCAGCAACATTTTAATAAATCTAACCTCCCCCTGACAGCAGCAACCATCTTATCAGCAATTAAAAGCTCAGAAGTGGGTTTGACCTCAACTTGACCTTTCATCACAAGTATAGAGTCATAACAAGGTGAACGAGTCCAAGCATCTTCTGACAGGTGGCTGGTTTCATCAGGCCTGCGGTAGCCTTGTGTTCTCAGAAAACCAACCTCAGATAGCCAGGTGAGGCCCAGACAGGAGGAGTATGTACTGTAGACGGTTTCCGTCTTCTGATAGTGTCTGAAGGGCACAACACTCAAAACAGGTTTTAACACACACACACAGATTTGATTTTGATTTGATCCTGAAGTGGAGACCTTACAGTTTATCATAACACAATTTATTAACCCTTTAAAAGGTATGAGGCCTTGGTTTAACCCTCTTCACTATGCCAAAGGCTGTCGGCTACACTAGTTCATTTAGGGGACAAGATTTGCTTAGAATCCCGTGGCATTATTTTATAGTATGAAGAATACAATTGAGCAAAACTGAATATGCTTAATTTAGAGATATTAATGTAACTATAGTTGTTCTACAAACGTGGGGGTAAAAAAAATTGCTTGAAAGGCATGAGCTCTGCTTAGTTTTTTGCACAAGCGGTACACACTCTCAATCACAATTTGACAAGCACACCTAGAATTTAACGATGGCATCCCCTTTGTGTGGCCGTAATACACCCTAAAAAAATCCATGCCTTTTGCAGTCAGTGGCCATTGTGACCTTCTCCAGTGCGCTCCTAATCACCTCTCACTCACATTGCTCTCAATCACGTGATTGGGTTTTTCGCACAGGCTACAAGTGAAGACAGACACATTAGAGTCCTATCATGCAGCCTTACAATGTATTAAAAATCTAAACATATAGCCCAACGTTGGTAGAACAACTAAAGTCACATTAATATCTCTAAAGATGGCGCCGGAGAGGATGGCTGTGGTTTTATGGGCTCTTAACCAACCGTGCTATTTTGTACATAATGTTGTTGTCACCGTCTCTTATGACCGAAAAGAGCTTCTGGACATCAGAACAGCGATTACTCACCTTGACGAGAGGGATTTACTCCAGACACCCGAACAGGCCCTCATTCCCGTCATTCGCAGGAGAAAGAGACTGAGGTTTTGTGGAAAGAGAATGGGGTGCCTTCTGAGGATCTGGCGATAAGTGGCTAATCTGCCTTTGCCATCGGTACTATTGGCCAACGTACAATCACTGGACAATAAAGTGGATGTATATTCAACCATCGTGACATAAACTTTTTTAATATCTTATGATTCACCGAGTCGTGGCTGAACGACGACATGAATAACATACAGATGGCAGGTTATATACTGTATCGGCAGGATAGAACAGCAGCCTCTTGTAAGACAAAGGGTGGCGGTCTATGTATATTTGTAGACAACAGCTGGTGCACAATATCTAAGGAAGTCTTGAAGTTTTGTTCGCCTGAAGTAGAGTATCTCATGATAAGCTGTAAACCACACTATCTACCTAGAGAGTTTTCATCTATAATCTTCGTAGCTGTCTATTAACCACCAGAAACCGATGCTGGCACTAAGACCGCACTCAATGAGCTGTAAACGGCCGTAAGCAAATAGGAAAAAGTTCATCCAGAGGCGGCGCTCCTAGTGGCCGGGGACTTTAATGCAAGGAAACTTAAATCAGTTTTACCTCATTTCTACCAGCATGTTAAATGTGCAACCAGAGGGAAAAAACTCTAGACCACCTTTACTCCACAGATGTGTACAAAGCTCTCCCTCGCCCTCCATTTGGTCAGAGACCTGACCGTGTGGTGCCAGGACAACAACCTCTCCCTCAACGTGATCAAGACAAAAGGAGATGATTGTGGACTACAGGAAAAAGAGGACCGAGCACGCCCCCATTCTCATCAATGGGGCTGTAGTGGAGCAGGTTGAGAACGTCAAGTTCCTTGGTGTCCACATCACCAACAAACTATCATGGTCTAAACACACCAAGACAGTCGTGAAGAGGGCACGATAATGCCTATTCCCCCTCAGGAGACTGAAAAGATTTGGCATGGATCCTCAGATCCTCAAAAAGTTATACAGCTGCACCATCGAGAGCATCCTGACTGGTTGCATCACTGCCTGGTATGGCAACTGCTCGGCCTCCGACCACAAGGCACTGCAGAGGGTAATGCGTACGGCATAGTACATCACTGGGGCCAAGCTTCCTTCCATCCGGGACCTCTATACCAGGCGGTGTCAGAGGAAGGCCCTAAAAATTGTCAAAGACTCCAGCCACCCTAGTCATAGACTGTTCTCTCTGCTACCGCACGGCAAGCGGTACAAGAGCGCCAAGTCTAGGTCCAAAATGCTTCTTAACAGTTTCTACCCTGAAGCCATAAGACTCCTGAACAGCTAATCAAATGGCTACGAAGACTATTTGCATTGCCCCCCTCTTTTACGCTGCTGCTACTCTCCGTTTATTTTTTATGCAAAGTCATAGAACATTCTATAATATAATTTTGTTAACTGACGCGTCAAATTAAAAAGCTTATTTGATGTGTCAAATAGTGTTATTTGACATATCAAAGATAATTATTTGATGTGTAAATGTTTGACACGTAAAGACCCGAACGGTCTTCTATACTGGCCCATCCCACTGACCCACCCCTCATGGCTATGCAACGCCCAACATCAACCCTATTTATCCCCCCCATGTCAAACCCCACTCATTTCACATATCCCAGTGCTTGTGACACTGACCTATAAATGACTCCATTTCCCATGAATACTTCAATCCATAAGATCTGCTTTCACACATTACACCACAGGAGGTCACTGCTGTCGGGCCAAAAATAGTTCTGTGCTTGCCTAAAGCTTTTCCCACAGTGCTATCAGAAGTAGGTTTAAGTGTACAGTATAGCAAATATACAGTATCTAAAAAATGTATTACAGTAAAGTAAAATATTTAAGGAGAATACGTCATGCCCGTTACATCAGATGAGGTGGTGCGATATGTAAAGATGAAAACAGTAACTTCCATTATGAACCGGAATACTGTCAACAAACAAAACAATGACGTTTAATAAACATTCATGATGGCTACAATAGCATCTATTGGAGGTTTCAACCTTAAAGGTAACTTGAATGTTACCATATCCTCTAATTGACAGCTCTATTATGTTAATCTACTGTATAACCATGTGGGCTTTTGTTGTCTTGGTTGTCTTGGAACAACTGTATACCAAACTCTCACATTTACACAAGGATGACTGAATTAATCCACCTTAATGTTTAAACTTTGCAGAGAGCATGTCCCTTTAATGTCTGCGGTGCTCTAGATATCTTCAAGCCACTGGGATGCTTTACAAACCACCTCAACCTGAAACCTGAGTGTCTGATAATACCTCAATCCCCATATCTCACATTGACATCTGGACAGAATCTTCTAAGGTGCAAAGATGTCTTTGTACTGAGGTCTCTAGAAGTTGCTACAAATGAACATGTTTTCTGTACAACCTCTATACAACTACAGTTCAAATAGAGGAAAGAACAATGTTGGGTTACACTACTTGAAGCACCTTTTTACCAGTAGCGGTGCGTGGGTAAAATCACTGGGGAAGCCAAGCTAAGCCAGAAAAAAAGCCATATTACAACCTGTGTTGTGATAATTGTGTTGTTTGCTCTATAACCTGTTAGTTCAAATGCCTTGCCTAGTTCATATGCCTGTTAGTATATAGGTCTAAGGTCGAGACAACATGAAGACACAGTGGCAGAATAAATTGAACCACACCTTTGTTTCATCACAAAACCGGAGAGCAACCTCTGTCCGTTGAAGTCCACAAAGCATATTGTATGTAACAAACAGTTACATGATCTTCAGCATGGTCAAGCAAGTTAATGTTTCAGACATTTTCGGTCTACTGAACAACTATTGATTTAGAACCATTGAGAGTTACCGCAAGTCACAAAGAAAACAGGAGCTGCATCCACTATTACAGCACCATTTCAACATCATCAAATCCCCTATGCTTAGTCTAATACAGTGACAACTAAAAGATACCAAAAACAATTTAATCCAATCAATGTAAGCTAAATATGATGTGGTTGTCCATGGTTCTGATTTGTTTGTGTGTGTGTGTGCGTGCATGCAAGTAGAAAAACATGTTGACTCACCCTACTTGTAGAGAAATGCCAATAACATCCTCCTCTCTTTCATGCTGACAAAACGGTCTATGACCCTGACACAGTACAGGATTTTATTTTTTGTTTTCCTAGGCTACCTGGCTAAAATGCTTGCTCGCTAGCTTAGCTTCCTTTCATGGCATTATTAGCCTTCTACATCTAGCTACATAACTATTGAACTTCCATCCTCGCAGTCCATGTATGAATTTATGGTTGGATCAGAATCGCTGTTATAATCACTGGCCAGTAAGGAGAATTAAGTAAAACCATAAGTCCAAATCCCTATCTCCATCCATGGCTAATTTAGGAAAAGGCCAATTGTATCTAGCTAGCTAGCCACCGGAGGAAAACAACACAACGAGATGCAACAATTCAAGTTGTTTCTGTCAATGACGTATTTCTCTTGAAGCGATGTGATCGGAGTGAAGCCAAATCCAAACTGGCATCCCCTGACACTATTTTTTTGGTGCACTAGGACCATTCATAGTTGAGCTCACTCAGTTTAGCTCAACGCTGATCAGCTATTACTTTATGTTTTTTTTTTATCAAGGGAGGCTAAATGCTCGCTGGCTTCCCTTGCATGCAATACTATGGGCGGCAACAATGTCATACTCTTTATGACCAGACAGCATCGGATAGATGGCCTACACATATGAAACAGAGGGGTGCTGTTTTGCTCGCTCAAATGCTTTCTCCATAAAATACAATACCTTACCAAAAGTATGTGGACACCTGCTCGTCGAACATCTCATTCAAACATCATGGGCATTAATATGGAGTTGGTCCACTCTTTGCTGCTATAACAACCTCCACTCTTCTGGGAAGGCTTTCCACTAGATGTTGGAACATTGCTGCAGACACTTGCTTCCATTCAGCTACAAGAGCATTAGTGAGGTCGGGCACTGATGTTGGGCGATTAGGCCTGGCTTGCAGTCGGTGTTCCAATTCATCCCAAAGGTGTTCAATGGAGTTGATGTCAGGGCTCTGTGCAGGCAAGTCAAGTTCTTCCACAACGATCTCGACGGGGGCATTGTCATGCTAAAAAAGTAAAAGGCCTTCCCCAAACTGTTGCCACAAAGTTGGAAGCACAGAATCGTCTAGAATGTCATTATATGCTGTAGTGTTAAGATTTCCCTTCACTGGAACATAGGGACAGCCCAAATCATGAAAAACAGCCCCAGACCATTAATCCTCCACAACCAAACTTTACAGTTGGCACTATGCATTTGGAAAGGTAATGTTCTCCTGTCATCCGCTAAACCCAGATTAATCCGTCGGACTGCCAGATGGTGAAGAGTGATTTATCACTCCAGAGAATGCGTTTCCACTGCTCCAGAGTCCAATGGCAGCAAGCTTTACACCACTCCAGCCAACGCTTGGCATTGCGCATGGTAATCTTAGGCTTGTGTGCGGCTGCTCGGCAATGGAAACCCATTTCATGAAGCTCCCGACAAACAATTATTGTGCTGACGTGGCTTCCAGAGGCAGTTTGGAACTCAGTAGGGAGTGTTGCAGCCGAGGACGGACGGTTTTTACACGCTATGAGTTTCAGCACTTGGCTGTCACCTTCTGTGAGCTTGTGTAGCCTACCACTTCGCGGATGAGTCGTTGTTGCTCCTAGACATTTCCACTTCACAATAACAGCACTTACAGTTGACCGGGGTAGGTCTAGCAGGGCAGAAATTTTACGAACTGAATTGTTGGAAAGGTGGCATCCTATGGATGGTGCCACCTTGAAAGTCACTGAGCTCTTCATTGAGGCCATTCTACTGCCAATGTTTGTCTATTGAGATTGCATGGCTGTGTGCTCGATTGTAAACACCTGTCAGCAACAGGTGTGGCTGAAATAGCCAAATCCACAAATTTGAACACAGAGAGATGAAAGACACATTATTTTATGTTTTTTCTTTTTTTCTTGGTAATTTTTTTGTGGAATCCTGGCTTCCCTTGGTATCCATGAATACACACCACTGCTTTTTACCTAGTGTTATATTGCTTACATCTTATAGATGCAGTAATAGAGCACTGTAACACTGTACTAAAGCAATAAGGCTGAAGAGGCTTTGTTGTATTGTGAATATATCACAGATGAATAATGCTCTAAAACTGCATCTATAAGGTGTTACGAATATGTTTGTATGGCAATGTAACACTTAATTAAAAGGTGCTTCAAGTAAAGTGTGAGCCAAAGTCTTAAGGGCTCCCGAGTGGCGCAGCGGTCGAAGGCACTGCATGTTAGCGCTAGAGGAGTCACTACAGACCTCAATCCCGGGCTGTATCACAACCGGCAGTGATTGGGAGTCCCATAGGGTGGCGCACAATTGGCTCAGCGTCATCTGGGTTAGGGGAGGGTTTGGCCGGGGTAGGCCGTCATTGTAAAATAAGAATTTGTTCTTAAATGACTTGCCTACTTAAATAAAGGTTAAATAAAATAAAAGTTGTTACTCTCAGCTCATCAAATGTGAAAGCTGACATTCACCTTAGGATCCACATATCCACTGTTGAACAAAAGAGACCGCTAAAAGAGAGCTGAGGAGGACATGATTAAATGGCATTCCAATATGTGCTTTTAAAAAGGCCTGTTGGCTCATATCTTGATGATAATGCCTCATACCTCTTTCACTCTCTACCACTAACATCTGGATAAGATGTGCAGTACAGAAATGATCCTGAGCACTGGGATTCTATCGATATGAATGAAAAAGTACCTTATTATATAGAAGGCTCATTTGCCAGATGTGCACATTGTCAAAGAACAATAGTGTAAATAATAAGAATACTTAGAACTGATCAATCAAGTAAAACTGTACCAACTGTCTACAACCAAGACACCCAGGCTGTATAAACAATGCATATCACACAACAGTTGTGTTACAAGTCATATTCTTTGTATTTGTCTGCACAAATTTCATTAGCTCAAGTTCGACACAGAAACAGAGTCCTCCTCTATCAGCCTTTCAGGTGAAACACCATGTGCGAAGGAAGGCGGCAAAGCTCCTAAATGGTAGCCACCCCAGCGTGCAAGTGCTCAACAGGTTTAGCAGCATATTATCAGTAAACCATTTCAATTAATTATGGGAGGTTCACCTGTCATTCAGATGTCAACACCGTCTGTTAGTTATAAAATTACCTGAAGGCTTGTTTGTCTACGTCACATAAAAAAATGTCAAATGTAAATGTAAATTTGTGTCCATTCAAAAGCCTGTGTAGCTAATCATATTTTTTTTTTTAAATCTATGATGTATTTGTATTTAATATGGATCCCCAGTAGCTGCTGCCAAGGCAGCACCTACTCTTCCTGGGGTACAGCAAAATTAAGGCAGTTATACATTTTGAAAAACATTACAAGACATTTACAACAAATTTCACAACATATTAAGTGTGTGCACTCAGGCCCCTACTCTACTACCACATATCTAGTTTACTCATTACCCCTAAACAACCAAAGAAGAACATAAATAGACCATCTCTCATCTGCCAGTAAGGACAATGGTAGTATGAACTTTGGCTATGGATTCGGTAGCAGTGGCAGCAGTAGGTTTACTACAGTATGACTCATTCCCCTGTGTTTCTTCTCTGATCAGAGGATCAGGAACTGAAAATACTTGGGTGATTCATGCTCTATTATCTCTGACACAGATGAATATTGACAAAGCGATAAGTCATGTGCCTCAGTTCCTCTTAAAACCATCCACTTGAAGAGTGTGTATGGGGCATTGTGTTGTCGTTCTCCTTTGTAAATGAGCCAAATCAATGATGCATCTGCCATTTGCTGATATGAAAGCATTCAATCATACATTTACACTTGTATACACTTGCATTCCCCATGCTCACTAAGTCTTCTAAAATATCAGGTTGAGCTTGATTTTACAGCTCTATATTAGAAGTTATACAATATTGTTTTGTTTACTGTCAGTTGGTGGTCTAAAGAAGATGCATCTAACCCCTAATGGTTTTACTCTTGACTCACAGTATCTTTGCGATTTGAATTATAGATGGGTGACTATATAAAGTTAGAAACATTTAGGCCTAATAAACCTTAGTGGATCTAAAGTCTTACACCTCTGTGTTAAAAAAAAAAAGAACCCTCCTGTGCGTGCGTTGTGAATGACACATCACTCAGCAATGCATAAGATTTTGAAATGGGTGAGATTGAGAGAAGAAATTGATTATCAAAACACAACCTGATAGAACATAACTGGAACAGAATTGGTTTTGTAGAGTGGAATAGTGCTGCTAAAACCTAAGCTGTGTGGCTCTGTCACACTCTACAGCTGGGAGACAGCGAAACTACAAGCCTGCTGACTGAAACTAGGCTTAAACTGCAGGTATGACGAATTTATAACCAGAGAATTGCTGGGTAATCATTGCTCATTGCTGCCTTCAAGATGTTCCGTTAAAAAAACACACGCAACGATGTTGTATCTTCCTCTCGGATTGTCAACAGAATCTTTGTGAATAACTTCAACAGATTAGCCTACTTAACCCTGTGTATTGAACAAACAAAAGCCATGGTTAGCCCAAGCCTACACAGCTGAGACAAAGACACCCAAATCCAGATTAGGATGGCCAAGGCTGTTCTGGGATGTAAAATTCAACAGATTTCTGTGCATAGAGGAGAAAATAGAACAGTAATTATCCAGGAAGTCCCCCGCCTGCATCCTTAACCCTAAAAGCGGCAACATATTTCAACCCCATAATTTCCCCAAAATTGGAAATGGCAAAGATACTGTTTGACAAAGTGTAGCACTTTTTATTTTATTTACCTTTTTTACACAAGGGTTTACATTCCCCAAAATAAGCATATATTTAAATATGTTCACACATTTATAGTTATATTTTATGTTTTGAACAGATTCTGATCAATATCATCCATAGCCACTTATGAACATTTGTTGTGTTGTGTTGTGTTTCTGTGATACTCAGAGGCTGAGAAATTGGCGATTGAGCTAATCTGACTAATATGACATACCGGTGCCATCAGGTTTTACTTTGCTCTAACTTTTGAACGCTATGGGCTACCAACTCAGTTCAAATTGCATCGGAATGATGATACTCTTTACTTGGTGTAGAAACATTGACTGGAAGCTAAATGTATTTACATTTTTGAGTTATAGTTGATGCCACGCACCAGGGGCAAAATCTGGGGTGGGTCCATATATATCTTTTCAGGGTACATACATTTACCTCAGTGCCAAATTTGGTGCTTCTATCACAAAGTTAACTATTGATTCCACAATTTCATCAAATTCTTATACTAGCACACTAGTACATAATTCCTCCATATTAACACAGAAATCATGCTAAATGTTGTTTTGTTGGTAACCAGTTGCTTGACAAAGTCCTAAAACTTCAGAATATATATATATATATATATATATATATACACACACACATACATACATACACACACACACACACACACACAGTTGAAGTCGAAAAGTTTACAGGTTGGAGTTGGAGTCATTCAAATTTGTTTTTCAACCACTCCACAAATTTCTTGTTAACAAACTATTGTTTTGGCAAGTCGGTTAGGACATCTACTTTGTGCATGACACAAGTAATTTTTCCAACAATTGTGTACAGAGAGATTATTTCACTTATAATGCATTGTATCACAATTCCAGTGGGTCAGAAGTTTACATACAATACACTAAGTTGACTGTGTCTTTAAACAGCTTGGAAAATTCCAGAAAATTATGTCATGGCTTTAGAAGCTTCTGATAGGCTAATTTACATCATTTGAGTCAATTGGAGGTGTACCTGTGGATGTATTTCAAGGCCTACCTTCAAACTCAGTGCCTCTTTGCTTGACATCATGGGAAAATCTAAAGAAATCAGCCATCTGTCTTTAAACAACTGTTGGAAAAATTACATGTGTCATGCACAAAATAGATGTCCTAACCGACTTGACAAAACTCTAGTTTGTTAACAAGACATTTGTGGAGTGGTTGAAAAACAAGTTTTAAATGACTCCAACCTAAGTGTATGTGAACTTACGACTTCAACTGTATATATATATTTTTTTTAAATGTGATTTATTTTTACTCCTTGGGGTCAAAACGTACACCTGTTGGTGCTCTTAGGGTTAAGAAAACAGCCACAGTGGTCCACTTATTTAATTGACGTTGTGAAACCTTAAAGAACGACGGTCAGGTATGAAACACGACCAGTAGAGATAGTTACCCATTCTGCCCTGCAAAGGACCACTGCAAAGGTTTCACATCTCCCCCAAAACTAGAGTAATTCCCTGACTGGTAGTGACGGGGTAACTCCTGGACGGCACGCCAATTGGTAGTGGCCGTTGACAATTATCCAAAGGGATGCAAGCCAGCAAATTCATGGCTAACAAGGACATACTGTAATTATTTGTCAGGGCACACGGCTTGGTCAAATTCTATTTCTGGCTCATGTCAATCGTGCATCAGAGGGTACCCTATCCAACTTCAGGGCCACATTGTTAAATCCATGATGGGAAATGTACAAGTGCACACTTTAAGAAAAGGGCAGAGAAGTGGGACGCAATCTATGTGAGCAATAAATGTTTTACTGAGAGTATCCTGTCATCGTCATTACCATCATCATCATCATCATAGTAGTGGGAAAATACTTAACATATANTAGCCTAAGTATTTTTATATATACCTCACATGACCCGTGATAAGACTATGCAATTTGTATATTAACAAAGCCTGTTAAAATGTTTATCTGACTCCATAAAGATGATTCAGCAATAACCCTAGTTGAGTGACAGATCCTCCCATATGGCACAGTTGGTAGAGCATGGCGCTTGCAATGCTAGACATGTGGGTTTGATTCCCATGTGGGAGAAGTATGAAAAAGTACAAAAATGTATACACTCACTACTGTAAGTCGCTCTGGATAAGAGTGTCTGCTAAGTGACTAAAACGTAAAAATGTACAGGAATAAGAAGTCTGTCAAAGGCAAATAGATTTTAATTACATTGTAAAATGAATGATTACATTATGCTTAAGTTAGAAAGCATTAACAAGCATTGCAAGACATTATTCTAGGGATGATCAGATAGTTACAGAGAAACAAAGGAGCCATGGACCATAGCTCATGGGAGTGAGAGAGTATCTCACCAGCGCAGGTCAGGAGCAAAGAAGAGAGAGAGACAATGAATCTAAGACTGTTTTATAAGCATCGGAGTTATTTTGGATTTCAAATCTGAGTGGTTGAGCAATTGCATTACTGTTGAGTTAACTTCCACTCAGACATCGATCCTACAGGATGTTATCACAATAGAACCTCTGCTACCCAGAGGTGTGAAAGAATGGGGGTTGGCGAGATAATGCAGCATTTCTAAGACAGCACAGAGGAATACTTGCATACAGTTGATAAGGGTCCCTTTGTGGGCTGGGGCCACCCTACATCATCAGTATTTATATTTGGTGGCATACACAGAATTAGATTAGAACCCCAATCAAAAACAACTTTATTGCAAATGGTTATTTTTAGTAACACTGTACTCAGTTAATCTTAGCCCTTGTAACAGTTATAACTCTAGTTCACACATTTCATTTGCAAACTCATCTCCTTAAGCTGCAATATATAACGTTTTGGGCGACCCGACCAAATTCACATAGAAAGGTGAGTTATAGATCTGTCATTCTCATTGAAAGCAAGTCTAAGAAGCGGTAGATATACTCTATGTGTGCTATTTCTACGCTTCCCTTTCACCAGCTTCAAAGTGCTGAAAATACAATATATTTGGTTATGGAAAATATATTTCACAGTGGTTTAGATGGTACAATGATTCCCTACACTATGCATTGCTTGTTTTGTCACATAAAATTCTAATAGTTTGCCTAATTTCAGTTTAACAACCAGGAAATTGCGGATATTTCTGCATATTGCACCTTTAAAGCTGGGCGTACACTACATGATTCTGGTGCGATTTAGCTGTCCAAGACAAGTTTTTGAGATTGGGCGCGCGGCAGTCTGAGGGCTACTGATACTGATACCGATCCCGTCTTTGAGCCATCCCGATATTTCAAACGTTTAATTTTATTCGCACAAAATCTGGAATGCTCTTGTAGTGTGAGATGTGCAACGACAAGTTTTGAGAACAGTGATCATCAGTAGCCAATGAGAGCTTGCCAGAGAAGAAGCCAGTGAGATGAAGACGTATCGCGTCAACCAGACTGTGTACTCTCGAGCTGGAGTGATGACTACTACTAATATGCGTTTATACTTGCCTTTAACCAAAGTTAGTGTCAAATCGTTACAGCTCTGAAGTTCACAGGCAATGTAAATCAATTTAAAATGTATTGGCTAGATATTTCAAGATATTTTTATGGCAAGCGTGAATATCTGACTGAAAATGAGTTGAGGCTGCTTTGAGCCACAGCTCGTTCTAGTTACGTTAACAATCTAATCACATCATTGTTTTATGAGACAACGTGGCAAGTGAAGAATATTGTAGTGTGAATACCATTACGTTGACAAGACAAAAAACTACAAGAAGGACGGTTCTTTAATGTGAACGGCTCAGCAATGTTGGAAAGTCGTGTAGTGTATGCCCGGCATAACACAAAAACATGCTATTCTACTTTTTACACATGATCGATCGTTAAAACTAAAGTTCACATTGTGCTCAACAACTACATCAGAACCAGTTAAAGAAATCTTGTCAAATGATTCTGAATTGAAATAGTTTTTATACTTTATTGTAGTGCTACCCTGTCTAAAACGGTATTCATTTTCTCAATCAAGTCTAGGTATATTGTTTTTATGAAATAAATAAAATATTGAATCGAAATGTCATTGCACATATCACTATTAATATCCTCACTTTGATGAGGTTTTGATGTAAAATCCCTCTTTTCATTTTCGCACCAAATCATCCTAAAGTATCAACAACAAAAAATGACAGTAACGTAAACTTAAAGATGTCCAAACTGGTACTGTATATCTACTCATTCAAGGGTTCTTCTTAATTTTTTTACTATTTTCTACATTGTAGAATAATAGAGAAGAATTCAAAACTATGAAATAAAACATGTAGTAACCAAAAAAGGGTTACACAAATCAAAATTAATTTTAGATTTAAGATTCTTCAAAGTAGCCACCCTTTGTCTTGATGACAGCTTTGCACACTCTTGGCATTCTCTCAACCAGCTTCATAAGGAATGCTTTACCAACAGTCTTGAAGGAGTTCCCACATATGCTGAGCACTTATTGGCTGCTTTTCCTTCACTCTGCGGTCCAACTCATCCCAAACCATCTCAATTGGGTTGAGGTCAGGTGATTGTGGAGGCCAGGTCATCTGATGCAGCACTCCATCACTCTCCTTCTTGGTCAAATAGCCCTTACACAGCCTGGAGGTGTGTTGGATCATTGTCCTGTTGAAAAACAAATTATAGTCCCACTAAGCGCAAACCAGATGGGATGGTGTACTGTAACACTTTTTTGGTTACTACATGATTTCATATGTGTTATTTCATAGTTTTGATGTCTTCATTATTATTCTACAATGTAGAAAATAGTACAAATAAAAAACAACCCTGGAATGAGTAGGTGTGTTCAAACTTTTGACTGGTACTGTATGTTATAAGTAAAAACACATCTTAAAAAACAGCAAAACTCCATTTACAACTCATTTCATACAGTATTAATCGTTAAAACCATACTGGCTAGTGAAAGACACTCACAGAAATAAGAACACAATACACAGTCATTGAATGAAGGGCCGGCCCTAGCCTTTTGGGGGCCCTAAGCCAGATTTGTCATGTCGCTTATTGGCAGGGCCGCCACAGCTTCAATGTCTACATGCAAATGCTAAAAAGCTATCACTACAACTCAGTGTAAACAGGCTAGTTCAGGCTGTAAGGCACCCTCCTCTAAACTCCTATGGGGGCATTAAGGTACAAAATGCCACTCTACAAAAGGCGAAAAGGTGTGCTCTGCTTCCTGGAGGTCCAGTGCGATGGGGCTAGGGGAGGTTAAGTACTTTCTCAGCAGAGCCTCAGTTGTTATTCTTTAACTCAAACCTGCTGTACACATGTTTGGACTTCATCTTGTTGTAGTGGTTGACCAGGTCCAGTTTGCTGTGGCCTAAGGTCATGCGTTTCTGGTCCTGCCGGTTTATCATAGGGGGCGGTGGCGGGGGAGTCTGCTCGCTCTCCGGCTCTGTCTGGGAGAGGTCTGGCCCCCCAAAGGCTGTGCTGTGAGGAGGAGACCTCCTGAAGACGTAGGTGTCCTTCTCAGTTGGGGGGAGGAAGTCCTTCTTGGTTGGGGGGAGGAAGAGGTCAGTGAGCTTGTTGAGGATGGGGTTGGAGGTAGTCCTCCGCTTGGCAGAGAGTTTGTTGTCCGGCATTGGA
Source organism: Hucho hucho (assembly GCA_003317085.1). Taxonomy (NCBI): domain Eukaryota; kingdom Metazoa; phylum Chordata; class Actinopteri; order Salmoniformes; family Salmonidae; genus Hucho; species Hucho hucho. Next base: position 634,594 of record QNTS01000212.1, read on the forward strand.
GTCTTGGGGCTACTGTTGAAGAGGCTCGACTTTTGGTCGTATAAACCTAGAGCCTGAAACTTGGACGCTGTTCCGCCAACGTTTGGTTGGCGGAACTCTGTGGGGATGGACTTGGACCACTCAGAGGAAGGGTGCTCTGTAACTGGGCTGTGATTGGTCCCATTGTGGGAGCCTCTCATGCCTTGGGCAGTTTGATTATGAAGGGTGGGAGTTCTCTCAGGGCTCAGGTGAGAGTTGCTGGTCTCTTTCTTGTCTTGCCCTTGAGTGACCTTGTAAACCGTATTGGTCATGCCGGGTGCTGCCTTGATGCTGGACATGCTGCTACTGGATTGGCTGCTGGAGTTCTCTGAACTCAGAACCCTCTCCCTATCCCGTGACCTCTCGGGGAAGAAGTCTAGCCCCATGTTGGGCGCAGTAACAGGGTAGTGGTAGTTAGGGAGACCCTCCTCATCTGGGTTATGGAAACAGTCAATGATCTGAGAGTCAGCATACAGGCAGCGGAATTCTCGGTCAAAGCTGTCAGTGATCTGCCCAGAGAAGTGCATCACCATGTTGCTGTGGACCTGCGCTGAGAGCCAGCTGAAACTACAGGAAAGGGAACATGATCGAAAACAATGACGTCTTCAACAACAAGTAGTTGTACAGTACATACACACAAATGTACACAGTACATAATGGGCTAAATATGCCATACAGCAAATACATCCCTACCCAGTAATGTTCTACTTAAAAACAAATTACCTGTAGTACATAAAAACTTTTTAAACTCACAGATTGCACACTATTTACAAACCTTCAGAAAAATATATAAATACATCCTGTGCAAATGGTAACTAATTCTGGTGATAAACCAACATCTTTTTAACAGCTTTAGACGACATGCAACAAGCAATATGACAGTTTGGTAACACTTTACTTAGGGCGTATAGTTATAAAACATTATTTGTTTTAAACATGTATGAGGCCTTATAACGTTTTATAAATCAACTTAATGTTGTTCTCCATCTTCTTTTTAAATAGTGAGCTAACATGTTTTTAGCACTTTTCTATTTCACCTTTATTTAACCAGGTAGGCCAGTTGAGAACAAGTTCTCATTTACAACTGCAACCTGGCCAAGATAAAGCAGTGCGACACAACACAGAGTTACACATAGAATAAGCAAACGTACAGTCAATAACACAATAGAAAAGTCTATATACCATGTTTTAAATGAAGTAATATTAGGGAGGCAAGGCAATAAATAGGCCATAGTGGCAAAATAATTACAATTTAGCAATTAAACACTGGAGTGATAGATGTGCAGAAGATGAATGTGCAAGTAGAGATACTGGGGTGCAAAGGAGCAAAAATAAATAAATAACAATATGGGGATGAGGTAGTTGGGTGGGCTATTTACAGATGGGCTATGTACAGGTGCACTGATCTGTAAGCTGCTCTGACAGTTGATGCTTAAAGTTAAAGTTTTATTTCCAAGACTAATCAAAAAAAAATTCTCATGCTCTCGTCTCTCCGCAGCAGACATATAGTGAGCAATATGTTTGGAACATCAAATCACAATAACATCGCAGTAATTAATTGCAATAAATATAGAATCGTGAGAACCATGAGAATTGCAATACATATCGTATTGGCACTTATGTATTGTGATAATATATTGTGAGGTCCCTACTTAGAATGCATTATGACCACATAATACGTTATGCCTGTATAATAATAAATGTGTTATTAACAGTTTCTTAGGGGAAGCATGTTTTCAAAACGACCAAACAAATATGAACAGGCTAACTTTGAATTAAATTTGAATACTGAACCAGAAGAACAACTTGGGTACATAGCTTCTCAGTGTTCCTCTGTATGTGAGCAATTGCTTTTGTTTGAAGTACTACTGATTTCCCTTTCATTGTTGTAAAGCCTGTCATACGGATGTGCTTGATAGTCAAAATAGCTACCACTTCCAAATATAAGGTGTTTTGTTTGGATTTCAAGATAAACTGGAACTACAGATCTATTTCCAGTAAACTCTACAGGTAAATGCTTTTGCATTGACTGAGGGCTTGGCACATGCGTACAAACCTCATTGTTTGCACACAAGTTAAACCCTTGTAGACCGTCCTACCTGCTCCCTACCCAGGAATGAAACATCATCAGCTGAGAAAACTACTGACACTTCTATCGTCCTGTCTGAACATGAAGACAAAATCTAAACATACAAGCTGCATATTCCCCATAAAGTGATGTGAGACATAGAAAAAGTGTAAGGCCAAGGAAGAAAAGTACACACTCACCTCTACACACCTTCCTCTAGTCTTCATCAAGCCCATAAAACACCTGAGGGTTCTCAAGAACACGTTTGTTCAACTGATACTAGTTTTGTTGGCAGTTGCTTTTCAAAATGGAGGGTGTACGAATGTTTTGCATAAGGTTAAGTGACAAGAGCAATACAGTGTAGTTAATAAGTGCATGTATGCACTTTTTCAATTGTTAAGACACACTTACTGGGACAAATTTTATAACCACTCCTATCATGCTCAAGTATTATTTGCTTGTTTCAAATGCTTCCACTATCAATCGTACAAGAAAAGCACTGTTTACTCCAATTAGGTGAGGTGTGGTATGGTTAGGGAAAATACATTGTAGAATAATAGTGAAGACATCAAAAGTATGAAATAACACATATGGAATCATGTAGTAACCAAATAGTTTTTGAGAGAATGCCAAGAGTGTGCAAAAATATATCTTGATTTGTTTAACACTTTTTTGGTTACAACATAATTCCGTATGTGTTATTTCATGGTTTTGATGTCTTCACTATTATTCTACAATGTAGGAAATAATAAAATAAAGAAAAACCCTTGAATGAGTACTGTAGGTGTGTCCAAACTTTTGACTGGTACTATACACACACATATATATATATATATATATGATTGGAAATGATGCAGACAATTACATTGATGGAAGCTACAATCTATCTGCAATATTAAAGCTGATCTACCCCCCCCAAAAAAAGCACCGTAGGCCACTAGCTTTGGGAGACATTTAATCGGCATCAAAGATAGTGCTTAATGCAGTGGTTATTTAGCTGTTATAACTATTAAATAGCGGAACATTACATTTTTTGCTTCTAGAGTCCCCCTGATTCCGTTGTGATAACGTTTTCATTATTAAACCATTTATCTGTAAAAACTGCTTACAGACAACCATCAAAGTCTGCTCTCCATCTACTGTGATCACAGCTACCCAGCCTTGCCTGACACGACAAACACTTGCTGCACAAGGTGACCTTCCTCCTAGAGGACCTATCCCATCCACTCTCCAAAGAGTTTGACCAATTGGCTTCTGGATGCCAGTACAAGGTACCAAGGCTCAACTGAGGGAGAGCACAAAGCACTTAGGAATGGGATGTTTACCTAATTACAGCTATGTTTGCCTGAGTCACCTTACTAGATAATTTAGAGTGCCACCCAATGTTGGTACACAGAGCAAAGTCCAGAGCAAAGCTAGCGTTTAGATGAAGCAGCATACCGTGCAATATAGGAATTCTCAGTTCCAGCTTATTATGCTTTAGATTTACTGTAAATGAATAGATAAATAACTGATATGTATTTTCCCAAGTCACAAGAGTACAATCCTTACTTGTATGACCCAGCAATGACTTCCTCACAGTCTATAACCATAAACTTTTCCTGGACCTGCCCGGTGAATTTTTTCCCACTTTTAGTGCAGTACGTATCTCCACACACACTGCGGATTCTCATGTTCTGGAAAGGCAATGAAAATGTCACAGATTTAGTGGAAATAATAACACCAATCAGATTAACAATATCTAATTAATCATGATGTATGTTTGAAGGTAATAAATGGTATCAATCCATCTTACGTTTTCACACTGACAAAGTGTACCACTGCACATTGCATAATGAATGCATGCACATGCGTGCACACACAGACACAGAATAAGAGAGAAAGAGAGAAGCATAAATACAGCGAGAGAGGGGGGAGAAAAGAGGGAGAGAAATACACAGAGTAAATAGTACATTCTATTCAGCAATCCATCCATCCATCAACTCATGCACCCACCACATCCCATACTTACACCCAGGTGAGAGTTATGGATGTCCAGTGCTGCACACATGTCAACAAAGTAGTTGAGATTCTTCTCATCCAGGAGAATGTACACAGGGACCTTGCGTTTGTTCGAGGCCTCCATCAAGTCACACAGCAGATCAACGTCTGTGAAGAGGTCCATGACCAACGCTATGACCTGCACACACAGGGAAAGGTTGATCAATACAAACATTTCATTTGATGGAGGGACGACAGGGTGCAATTCTGTTCTTTTCCATTTGGTAATTTTATCTATAGGCCTATAATAATAATTATGTTCATCACATCTGTATTTTGTACCAGCCAAGTATGAACGATAATTAAAACGATCATACAATTTTAGAATCAGAATCACCAAGTACATTTACATGTATGCGGAATTTGACCTGGTGAAATGGTGCTATTAGTGCTAAGATCATTTGGTAACACTTCCCATGAATGTACTCTCCATAATGCAGTTTGCAAGCACATTTATAAGCCTCATGAGCAATGCATAATGCACCATAATGCACAACAAAAGGTGCTTCTAGCTGCTCATTAACAACCACATAAAGCATTATAAGCAGGCTAATTGTTAAGCTAAGTGTTATAATGCTTATACAAAATGCTCATTGGGAAATGTTGTCAAGAGTGATTCTGCAATCATGTGTGCAAGACAGCTAAGTGTATTAAAGCAGTGGTTCTCAAACCTCTCCTCAGGGACCCCCAGCCGTTCTATGTATTTGATATATCCCAGAGATGGCACACCTGATTCAACTTGTCAACTGATCATCACGCCTTTGACTAAGTCAATCAGGTGAGCTAGTTCATGGCTACAACACAATTGTGAAACGTCTGGGGGTCCCCGAGGAGAGGTTTGAGAAACACTATATTAGAGGGTGTGCAGGAGAATGGGAATATACCCTCTTTTAGCCTATTGAAAAAAATAGTAATATACCCCTTGATGAGCACAATATAATGCTCTCTTAATGAGGTTTACATATGGGGCATTATAACACTTTGCTTTGTAAGGCATTATATCGTATTGGTCATAATGCTATATGAATGTAGTAATAGATGATTTTGACACCTATGATGTGAATGATAAGCATTATGCAGAGGGTATTCATAGGAAGTGTTAACAATTTTAACAAGTCTACATGGCTTTTTGCCAAGGACAACTAGGCATGAGCTGAAGGCCTGTATGCCTCTGTAGCACTAGGCTACCTTTTCTTAAAATGAATATGACACACACATTACAGGCTGAAATGAATGTATTATACATTGAGGACCCTAAGAACATTATAGCCTTGCCCTATGGGCTACTGTATGGTGAGGCCTCTTGCTCCAAAACGAAACCTTAAAGGCTTGTATGTCCCCCCATTTCCTTTAAAATAAATAGAGGTAAGTGAATGTGTCTTAGCGACAATACGCAGCTTTTCCAGATTAGATAGGAAAACATACAGTACATGGGCATGTTAAGACATGTCAAATAGTTCAGTTGTTTGTATTAAAGCAAAATAAGCCTATAGCCATGCCACAGGAGTGGACAGAGGTAGGAAAATAACACAAGTGCCTTTTAGGGACGGACCATTGGCCGTTACTGTGTGTGTGTTTATGTATGTATGTATGTATGTATGTATGTATGTATGTATGTATGTATAAATCTATGTCTTACCCGTTTTGCTTTATTTATTAATGACCGAATGAGGTCTTTCACATTGTGAGTCTTGTCCCTTTGGAAATAGATCTGTGTTTCTGAGGGTCCGTATCGTTGGGGGGTTTCTGGCCACCCTAGTTCCAGAATAGGTGGCTCTTCGTCGGACATCATTGGGAAATAGGTCCCCGAGGTAAGCTCCGACACCGTATCGCCCTCCCCAATATCCCCCTCAGTGCCATTTGAGCTGTTGTCGGAGCTACAGTTCTTGGCTGCATTCTCGGTAATATAATGAATCTCAAGCGGCGAGAGAAAATTTAATTCCCTTTCCTCTGTCAGAACTCGTCTGTATTCCTTCTCCCCAGACTCCAGCAGAGCGTCTGTTGCCAACCTGGCCGCCTCATTGTGGCTGAGTTCGAGCATCGAGCCTTGTCGCCATGGGTTCTTCACTTCTTCTAACCTGCTGGCGAGTTTACCGAGCGCTTTGCGCCCGGAGTTGTGCGTCGGCCGGAGCGCGTCGGAACTCATCATTGTGCCTACTCAGCACTAAGGTAACAGATGGCGGTCTACTCTCGTGCACTACAGTACTCTTACAGGCATATAGCAAATGTAATATCTAAAAACTAGTAGTCTCTTTATGAAAACGGCCTGCGCGGAAATGGACTGGACTTCTCTAGTTACCGATCATGACAGCGACTGTAGGCTATTCCCGCGGGGGCTTTCGTATTGTTGGTCTAATAGTCTGTTCAGAAGCACACCGCCTCTTGCTCACCAATGTAATCATTAGTCCAAAAAGTTGCGTTTTGCAACGAAAACGAAAGTTTCTATTGGACAAATGCAGGTAGGTCTCGCCTTCATTCCGTTTTCTTCTGTTTACGAAAAGTTTTGCAACAGAATCGGTGTAATGAATAGACCCCTGTATATAGCGGTCGCGGTATCTAACGTCATCTGGCTCCACCTCTCGCTCACATGATATGAAATTGAAAACCTATCCCCAGCGTCTCTTTACGGTAGCCTTCTTACAGTGCCTTTGGAAAGTATTCAGACCCCTGGACTTTTCCCACAGTTACGTTACAGCCTTATTCTAAAACGGATTAAAAAAATTCACCCAAAAAGATTTCCTTAGCAATCTACACAGAAATGTTTGCAAAATTATTACAAATAAACAGAAATACCTTATTTACATAATACCCTATGAGACTCAACATTGAGCTAAGGTGCATCCTGTTTCCATTGATCAACATTGAAATGTTCCTACAACTTGATTGGAGTCCACCTGTGGTAAATTCAATTGATTGGACATGATTTGGAAAGGCACATATAAGGCCCCATAGTTGACAGTGCATGTCAGAGCAAAAACCAAGCCATGAGGTTGAAGGAATTGTCCGTAGAGCTCAGACAGGATTGTGTCGGGGCACAGATCTGGGGAAGGGTATCAAAACATTTCTGCAACACTCCACCAATCTGGCCTTTATGGTAGAGTGACCAGACAGAAGCCACTCCTCAGTAAAAGGCACATGACAGCCCACTTGGAGTTTGCCAAAAGACCATGAGAAACAAGATTATCTGGTCTGATGAAACCAAGATTGAACTATTTTGCCTGAATGCTAAGCGTCACATCTGGAGGAAACCTGGCACCATCCCTACAGTGAAGTATGGTGGTGGCAACATCATGCTGTGGGATGTTTTTCAGCGGCAGGGACTGGGAGACTAGTCAGGATCGAGGCAAAGATGAATGAAGCAAGTACAGACAGATCCTTGATGCAATCAGGACCTCAGACTGGGGGCGAAGGTTCACCTTCCAAAAGGACAACGACCCTTAGCACACAGCCAAGTCAACGCAGGAGTGGCTTCGGGACAAGTCTCTGAATGTCCTTAAGTGGCCCAGCCAGAGCCCGGACTTGAACACGATCTAATATCTCTGGAGAGACCTGAAAATAGCTGTGCAGCAACCTGACAGAGCTTGAGAGGATCTGCAGAGGAGAATGTGGGTTGGACAATGTAATACATTTTAGAATAAGGCTATAACGTAACAAAATGTGGAAAAAGTCAAGGGGTCTGAATACTTTCCGAAGGCACTGTGTGAGTGAGTGACTGAGTGAGAGAGAGACACACACTCAAAAGTTTGGGGTCACTTAGAAATGTCCTTGTTTTTGAAAGAAAAGCAATTTTTTTTGTTCATTAAAAATAACAAAATTTATCATCAGAAATACAGTGTAGACATTGTTAATGTTGTAAATGACAATTGTATCTGGAAACTGCAATTTTTTTTATGGAATATCTACATAGGCATACAGAAGCCCATTATCAGCAACCATCACTCCTGTGTTCCAATGGCACGTTGTGTTAGCTACAATTGTCATTTACAACATGAACAATGTCTACACTGTATTTCTGATCAATTTAAATGTTATTTTATGGACAAAAAAATTGCTTTTCTTTCAAAAACAAGGACATTTCTAAGTGACCCCAAACGTTTGAACAGTAGAGTATATATATTTAACATTGGTGGTACTGCGTTTCAGGGAGGCCTTTATGCCTGCTAAATTAGATTAAGGGCTCTACACAGTCTAATGTGTGACCTCATTTCACCTGAGAGCTCTCTCAATTCCACCCCTCCCCGTGAGTGGGATAAAGTTATTAAGTTTCAATGTACGATTAGCACTCCATTGTTTTTTTGTTGTTGTTGTAGTCTGTATACAACAAATGAATGCATGGCTGCAACTTCTCCTAATATGCTGTTACAAACCTATACCTGATGTCACCTTTCTATTTTATTACATAGGTTATAAGTAGGCAATGTAGGCCTATTATACATTGTTTATAGGGCTACCCAATTTTGTATGTAATAGGCAAATGGATCTCAAGCAGTGTCAAAGATATGGCTTCTGAGTTGTGTGTCCACCTAAATTTGACAAACAGGTCCACAAGACTATCTGGTAGGAAGTTACCTCTATTTTCAACGTGGTCTCAGAGCATTTCATATTATTCTGGATGTATTCATTTGTGGATGCCATCACTCATTTCGTATAATATGTTACTATTTACAATTCGTATTATATGTTACGAATTTGCAAAACGTATGACATATTACAAATCAGTTAGGTGGCTAACGTTAGCTAGCTGGCTAACATCAGCTAGGCTAGGGGTTAGGGGATGTTTTAGCTAAAAGGGTTAAAGTTAGGGTTAGGGGAAGGGTTAGCTAACAGGGTTAAGGTTAGGAGAAGGATTAGGCAACATGCTAAGTAGTTGCAAAGTAGGTCAAAAGTATTAAGTAGTTGAAAATGTGCTAATTAGCTAAAATGCTAAAGTTGACCAAGATGAGATCTACCCACCCTACTTTTGCTTTTGACTTATGTAACCATCTGTCTTATGTAACCATACCAAATATAACATATCATACTAATTTGAGTGTCTCGGATTTACCTTTACTATGTTACATCTAGTATTTTGTCTACTAGCAATGTAAGCAATTAGATCTAATAGGCTTGCTTGATCAGGCACACATGTTATACCAGCTTGGCTCTGGCTGCACTGCCACTGACTAAATAGTAAATATAGGAACTAGGGAAGAGTGCATGCCATTGTAGAACTTAATTTACATGTTATTTTGCACATAAAAGGCCACAAGGCAAATTACATAAAAAAGCAGCCACACTTGAATGAAAAGTCCTCAACAGGAAGGAAATAAGTAGCCTACATCTCAGCATCTGAGGCCCAGATACTTTATTTTTGTCTTTTGTTTTGTATTTCCTTTATCTTTCAGGTCAAATTGATTGATACAAAATAATGATAGAGCCTTACATTATGGAAAATTCTATTTCAATTGTGAAGTGTTGCAGTAGAGTGTAGAGGTAATCAATACCCATGGTTGTTGTTGCTATTTCAAGTTAAGCAATATTATACCTGGTTGATGTCATACATACAATGCCTGACATCAAGCCCTTATCTACAATAACTCATCTCCGAATCTACTAATCATCTGTCACTGAAGTGTTAACAGTACAAGTAGGGTTATTCTTGTTGATCACATTCATATCTGCTAATCTAAAAGGTGTCAAAACAGCTTACATGTGTTCTTTCTCTAGCCACCCATTATCACGAGACAGTAGTGCAAACTGATGACAAATCCTGTTCCTTACAAAACTAACATTTCAGGTTTAACCAGATTCTTTCAACTCAGGAGGAGCAAAAGGAAACATGTTGAGAACCTTAACATTATTCTCCAGGAAAACATAGTCTTCCATAACGTACAAAACAAAAAGCAATGATGCAGGAGTTCCTGACTGACTTATGTAATAGCTTCACAGTCTATAGTGTTCATGAATAGGGTTGTTTAAAATATATTTAGAGGATGAGGAAGCTACACTGCTGCCCATTGAGGTAATGGTGACACAGCTCATTGTGATACAACAGGAAACACTTGTTGTGAATAGCACATTATTTGTAACAGATATAGGAATAATGAATGGAGGGGATTTTACGCACATCCACAATAATAACAGGAGCTGGACAAAAACAAGGTCCAAACAACAGAGAAAATGTAATGATCGCTCACTGCTTTGCTGCTCCCACCACTTTTGGGACCAGCAAAATAGTAAACAGATATTCCCCTTTTAGATATGGGACCTCAACGTCTTTTCAACGAATCATTTTGAAATCACAATAAATAATACACAGCAGGATTATCTTGCTGAGTTTGAGTGGACATATATTCTCAGAAATACAAATTGGACCTTTCAAATAGGTGAAATGGCAATCGTAATAATAAATTGACTATGAGCTACGTGCCTGCCTTATTAATTTATACATAAATATCCCACCACGAGTAATATGCCACCACCCATTATTCCAGTAATAGTTGGAGCACTGCCATAAAATTGTTGAACTACCCAGAGACATCTGGCGTCTTTGGCACCTTCTTCAGCTTTTCTGATGTTTCAGGATGGAGAACTCAAATAATGGTTTTGATCTGATTGTTTGTGAAGGGTGGTGCTAAGAGGTGCTGAAGTAATGCTTAAATAACAGGAGTTACGTTCTAAATGGAAATGACAGACACAGCCCTGCAGGGAGGGCAAGTACACATTTTCAAAATTCAATTTGAATAAAAAGATGTGACCTGACTCGAACTTGTCTCAGCAACTGCTCAGCAAAAGTTGATACAAGTCAAGGATGCCCCATATGACACAAGGCCAACACTCTCCTAATGAATTCATTCTCTGTGGAGAAATACTTTTGCCAATAAAACCATCAAACATATAAAGGGTACTGTAGCACATGCTGTAGGGTTTGCATACTATACATATTCAGTAAGATGTGTCAGTCCTGAGCATTTTTTTTTCTCTCAGCGAGGGATAACATTCCGACTTGATTCAGTCAGAAGAAAACAACAACTTAGCACTTATTTCCCTGTCTATTTATCAAACCAAGCTGCATCCACGTGCATGCGTTTAAGTAGGGCTCACAATACAGATCTAGGTTATGCTACAATCCTACTGTAGTCTTGACTAAGCATTGGATTGAAAAAAAAGTACTCTTAACATGGAACGTTTCATCAGATACCCTGCTAATCCAGCTCCTCCTAGATCATGTTTCACCTCCTGGGAATTGCCTGTAAAGACTGTCTGAATAAAGTGTAGTTAGATTGACAGTAGCAGAGAGAGAAACTGGTTCTTAAATGAATGGATATAGCACAACAATTAAGAAGTGCTTGGCTTACTCTGTAGTCCTTTTCATGATAGCCTCACATGTACACAGTTATTTATTGACAGAGGCAGTCTACAAACTTAACATATCTAGATGATATATTGACGGCAAATCAATCCAATGCATTTTATAAAGCCTTTTTTCCCCATCAGCAGTTGTCACAAAGAGGGGAGGCAAGTAGCCTAGTGGTTAGAGCATAGGGCCAGTAACCGAAAGGTTGATGTAGGGAAAAACTCCAGTGAAGGCAGGAACCTAGGAAAAAACCTAGAGGAACCAGGCACCGAGGGGTGGCCAGTCCTGTTCTGGCTGTACCGGGTAGAGATTTAGGAGTACAAATGCTTAAAATGACCTAATTTCATTAATACAATGGAAAGGCCATATAGATGTTTATCCCTGCAAAATTGATAGCATAAGTAAATAAAAATTGGAAGGGCCATCTCAGAGTTTCACTGAGCACTGGAGTGTCATTTTTTATTGATTATATGACATCCCAATTAAAACCATTTCTCTGAAATCAACGTGGGCCAGAACCCTCGTAATGTTTTCCGAGCTACGCTACATCAACATACCACATTATCTCCTTAGGGAGAAACAATTTTCTGCATTCAAGTTACTGACAGTACTGCTTACACCTAGAGATCATACATATCACCTGAAGCGAGCTTAGCCGTGATACCACTGGGTTTGTGACGCCAAACCTCCTCCACCCATAGGCACGCACTGAACACTCCCTTAACACAGCAGCAGGGTGAGTGCACCTCCAGGACTCTGATGAAGAAAACAAATAGGAAAAAACAGGGCAGTGTTTGAGCCAGTTGACTTCCTGGTGCGGTGCCAGGGCCTCCATCCAGCTCATGGTAATAAATTGCAGCCTGACAACATTGCTCTCAACAGCTTAACGTCAACCTTTTCCAAGACGCTGTTTGTCACTCTCTGGTCTGGGCCTCGGGACATTTACAGTTTAGTACCATGGGAACACTGACTAAGCCGACTTGAGTTTGCCATTTCCTGTTTAAAGTCCGTTTGAGATGTAATATTTTGGGTAGGTTGTTAAATATAGTTTGGGGGAAGGTTGGGCGTTACACTGTATATCTGAGACATAGATGAGACTACTGTACTTCAACTATGGGCAATACCACATCTTTCACAACAGGAGAAGAACTGCCTCATCCAACAATTCACTGGGAATATTCACTAAGGGTTCCCTCAACTTTTACCCAAACTGGAAACATACCGGTGTTGGTTAGAGCCCTGAGTTTTTCCTGGTTGAATCACAAGGTCAGGAAAACTCAAAAGGTTATCTTTGATAAGATTAACGCAGCACTATTCAGATCACAAAATAATCTTTGTAGAACAGTGGAGCACCGATCTGAACACAAACAAGTAGAGGAAATGGGGTGATCTGAACCCAAAAGGGTCACAGTACTGGAAGACGTAACGACACAACAGAAGTGGCACACTGAATCCTACCTGGTCATGTGAGTAGGGTCATGGCGTAGTAAGTAAACACCAGGTGACAGACCTGAAGGATCATTTCACACAGGAAGACTGCGTTAGTTTTACTGCTGTCCTGATGACTGCTCTAAAACCACCGTGCTGTAAACCTGCACATGATCTCTCTGTGCTAGCAGCATAGGTCAGCACCTGGCTGCCCGCAGAGCAAATAGACATGGCCTAGAAAGGTAAACCAAACAGGATCATAGGACCATGTAGTACTAAGCACTAGCAACAATTTAGCAACCGTGTATAGTCCTTTTTATATAGACCTGTGGCTTAAGTGAACAATGGTGACTTTCTGATGACTCCATATTTGTTTACATCACTTCCAAGCATCATAAAAATGACCAATAGCATGTTTATGCCCCCATCGCTAGTTTTGGATTGTTGTCTTTCATAAGATGCGTTTTCTAAACTTTTATGGGAAATGTGACATGCATCTCCCATGAGTGTTCGAAGCATAGGTGAAAGACCGTATGAATGGGCTGATTTCACTGAATGAGAGAACTTGCACCCCCTGCTGTGGAAAAAAAGTCCTAAATTAAATGCAGGGGGTGGGACCTAAAAGGGGCTCCCTCAGTCACAGACAGTCAGCTGAACAGCCACTCGGATGGCCAAACACTCACACACATACCAAATTCCAAACCAAAGGTGTAAAAAAGGAAACATACAGCTCCAGGAAATGTGTACCATTTCAAATTCTTTCAGATGAAGTTAACAAAAAAAGTGCCTCATGGTGGGGCCTCTAATTAATTTGCAATTGAACAACTGTTATTCCTGAGAGGAGTCTGTATCTATGTCTCTTCTCCAGACCAGAGCACAAAACTTCCCTTTCCTAAAAACCCTTTAGACCCGTTCTCACTCACACAGCCCCCAGTAGACTCTTTCCCTCTCCCAGAGCCCCTTGTGGACCAACGAGACCGTGATCTGTCAGTCAGAGGGAAACCCAACACCACCATTTACTGTCAAAGACCTAAAGCAACTGGCTGAGAGGCGACTGACAAACATGTATAAACTAGCACACCTGTTATGCAAAACTGAGCTACATTCATCAGGCGCTTCATTACTGGTTTACTGGTTTATTTTGAAGGAGCATTCATACAAACAAAAAGAGAAACAAAGATTTTATTTAGACTTATTTCAGTTAGGGCAAAAGCCCCATTTTATAGCCCCATTTGATGATTCGCGAGGCAACATGTATGTTTCCCATAACGTTCTGAGAGCAATGGAAGACGGAACCGCTGCACCAGATAAACTTAGACAGCGGGGCATGTAAACGCAAAGGCTATGAAGAACGCTTATAAATATTATGGCATCAGAAAAAATAGATACAGAAATCCTTTCTAGTTATCATTTTTTAAACGAAGTACAACATTCCAAGCGGGCATCTTCTTACTCTCAAAACCTATAGGAAATGGCGGTGGATGGTATTCCCTGCCAGTCAGTTGGTTGAAGCGAGAAAGAGGGTGTGTGTTGTGTAGATCATATGTGAGAGTCCCTGCATGGCTATCCTGCCTAGAGTACAGTGTTTCTGGACACAGAGGAGTACGGGTAGAGAAGAAGGTGGAGCAGGGTGATGGGGGTGGGCGTCTTAGAGGCCAGTGTCGTTGTAGGTGGGCGTGGGGACCTTCAGGATGCTCTGTGCATTCTCCTCCAGAAGGGGGCGCCAATTGACCTCCCCAGTCAGCAGGAGGTCCTCCCCGTCCAGAGCATCGATAAACTGCATCTGTGTGGAACAAGCACAGATAGACACAAAGAAAGCACCATTAAGACTGGCAAAAGGACATCCATTACACAGGCAAACTGATGCTTCAAATTTGTATTATGTACTGAATAGTCAATGATATTTCAATGTTCCACAAACTGGCGAACCAAACCAAAGCAACCTACTCAAGTATTTTTCTCAACATAGTATCTTGTGTTGGACGAAAACTCAACTGCTGTAAATTGTGACCCGTTTCAAGAAGCTAGGCGTAAGTCGCACGTCACTACTTCACAGGAGGCATTTTTAATATTTAAATAATTTTTTGGTAGAAATGTCTTCTGGAACATGTGAACTTTCATGTGCCTTAATAACAAACTAGTATGCCATCTGTAAATACAAATACAATTGGAAAATTACAAGCCTAGTTGGTTTAGCCACGAAAAATGGCAGGAGTCTTCCCGCTAGCCATGATTGGCTGAGATAATGGATGGGCTGGACATGCCGAGAGAGGAGTTCAGATTGGTGTACCATGCGTCAGTCTAGAAAGTATGTGTCGATAATCCTTTCTACCACAGCTTTAGAAAGATATGAAGAACTGCAAAAGTGTTGCTACTGCTCTCAATGTTGCTGCCCTGAATTTTACAGGTGTTATCGACAAAGTCAAGATCAGAGGGAAAAATGTTGTGGTGATTACTTTCTGTAAGACAATCGAGCCATGCTGATTCTCTCGGACTCTAAAAATGAATCAGATGATGTGAAAATCCCTGACATTTTAATTGAACCAGACATTGCAGAGTCTTCTGATAACAGTGATGGGGAAGAAACGGCGTGTTGTCATGGAAGAAGTTGACCTAGGGAGTTGAAAAGAGTCAGAAGGCTGTTTTATAAAAACACCTGTCCCTGGATCTTCAAACTAACGGCAACCATGGCATCCATGACAGAGGGAGAAGCGTTCATCCATGTATACGGGTAAGAGTTTAGCAAGCTACATTTTCAGATATATGTTCCTAATTTTGTCAGAAAGTTGTTTTCAGTGCCAGTTAAAGCATACTGTTAGCTAGCTAATGTTAAGTGTATGATCTGTGTAGTAATATTATTTGTATCTCAGAAAATCCATTTGCATTGCTAGCTAACATGGAACCTAGTTGGTTAGCTTTAGCTACCTACAGATTCATGCATGGTACTAATGTTATGAGTTGGTATTATGGCTAATTGTTTAGCTAGCTAGCTACATGTCTAAAAAAAGACTCCACTATGCAAGTAAGCATTTCACTGTACCGTTTACACCTTCTGTATCCTGTGCATGTGACAAATAAACATAGATTTTATATATAGTGTGTGTTTACCAGAGACGGTAATGTGAAGAACAACATGACCTGCACCAAAGTCAAATTAGGATAACTATAGGCCAACGACAGTCCAAGTACAACAATTCTCAGGTAGAATGCCCTGCTTTTATTTTGTCACGCTCACAACCGCAAGCTATTTTCTGTAATTAGCGTGCCATTAACTTGACTTCAGCGCATTCAAAACAACTGAGAACTCTGAAAAAAACAAGCTCTGACTGGGAAAAATACATTTGTAGGGTCATCCAACTCAGAATTCCAACTTGGGAACTCTGGCCTCTTTCTAGAGCTCCGACTTTCCGACCTGAAGATCACCGACTTCATGATTTTACCTCATTCCCCCCCCCCCCCGAGTTCCCAGTTGTCTTGAAAGCACCATCATGCAGTGCAGTAAAATAAAGAAAAGTATTTCCATTTTTGCTAAGCTGTGCCTCGCAAGTGCTACACCAACTGATCTATTTTGTTATCGAGTTTAGAAATATAATATGGTTTAAGAAGAACAATATTGGCAGGCCAGGCATATACCCAATATGCTGTGATAACGTATTAGTATTAGACCTATTGCACAAACCTCTGTTATCACTAGGTTAATGGGGGGGAGAGAAGTCATGTTTAAAAAAAAAAAAAATCTGAGCGGTAGAGCTCGGCTTGCTTTTTAACTGCGAAAGTGATCTTGACTCAAAAGGTTGGTGACCACTGCTCTACAATTTGGGATCAGCAGGCTGTAAAGATGGATTTATTTCTTAACATGGCAGCATGAGGAGACCTCAACCCTGAGTCTTAAAAAAGGTACAATATGCAGAAAATCGTTCCGCTATTTCCCGGATGCAAAAATTCTAATAGTTCGCCTAATTTGTGACAAAAAAAGCAAGAATCATTGTACCATCTAAACCGCTATGAAATACCTTTTCAATAATCAGAAATGTTTTATTTTCAGCTGGTAAACATAACCGAAAGTAAAAGACTCAAAAACAAAAAACTTAAAAACGGGAAGTATAGAACTTGCACACACACAGAACTTATCTACCGCTTCTTAAACTTGCCTTTAATGAGAATGACAGATCGACAGTTCATTCGGAAAGTATTCAGACCCCTTCCTTATTCCATATTTGTTACATTACAGACATATTCTAAAATGAATTAAATAAATTTTAGTGCAACAACCAAGCCATGAGGTTGAAGGAATTGTCTGTAAAGCTCAGATACAAGAATGTTCTGCAGCATTGAAGGTCGCCAAGAGCACAACGGCCTCAATCATTGTTAAACGGAAGTTTGGAACCACCATTACTCTTTCTAGAACTGGCCGCCTGACCAAACTGAGCAATCGGGGGAGAAGGGCCTTGGTCAGGGAGGTGACCAAGACCCGACGGTCACTGACAGAGCTCCAGAGTTCCTCTGTGGAGATGGGAGACCCTTCCAAAAGGACAACCATCTCTGCAGCACTCCACCAAATCAGGCCTTCATGGTTAAGTGGCCAGATGAAAGCCACTCCCAGTAAAAGGCACGACAGCCCGCTTGGAGTTTGCCAAAAGGCACCTAAAGGACTCTCAGACCATGAGAAACAAGACTCTCTGGTCTGATGAAACCAAGATTGAACTCTTAGCCTCTTAAGTGATCCAATCCTGTGAACGTGCTCGATTTTGCCAACATCCGGTGAAATGCAGAGCGCCAATTTCAAATTACAAAAATACTAATTTCCAACATTCATGAAGTTACAAGTGTTGTACACTCTTCAAAAGCTTAGATTCTTGTTAAATCTAACAGCGTCAGATTTCAAAAAGGCTTTACGGCAAAAGCAGAACATTTGATTGTCTGAGGACAGCGCCCCTCTCAAATATTCAAATTAGCATAATAACAACCAGCAGAGCTGTCACAAAACTCAAAAATAGCATAAAATAAATTGCTTACCTTTGATGATCTTCATATGATGGCATACCCAAGCGTCCAGGTTACACTATAAAAGGTCCTTTTGTTCGATAACGTCCTTCTTTATATCCATAAAGCTCCGTTTGGTTGGCGCGTTTTGTTCAGTAATCCACCTGCCCAAAGGCATTCATCCATGCAGACAAACGATATCCCAAAAGTACCGGTAAAGTTTGTTGAAAAAAGTCAAACAGCAATACTCAGATACCCTAAAATGAATATAAACTATAATATTTCAGACGGAATATAACCTGATGAATACAAGAGAAAAAGAACTAAGCGCGCACTCCCTGTTACGCGCAAAATCCATAACAGTACACTTGACATGGACTCAGGAAGAAGTTGTCTTGCTCCCTTGATTTAAGATAAAAGCTTCAAACCTTTTTCTAAAGACTTGACATCTAGTGGAAGCCATAGGAACTGCAATCTGGGGGTTAAACTATGAGGCTTTGAATAGCTGGCCTATTGAAAACAGTGTGACATGAATGATTCAGACATCCCGGATGGATTTTGCTCGGGTTTTCGCCTGCCATATCAGTTCTGTTATACTCACAGACATTATTTTAACCGTTTTAGAAACTTCAGTGTTTTTTCTATCCAAAGCTACTAATTATATGCATAGCTTCTGGGCCTGAGTAACAGGCAGTTTACTTTGGGCACATTTTTCATCCGAACTTCAAAAATACTGCCCCCTAGCCCGTAGAGGTTAAGTCTGAATGCCAAGCGCCATGTCTGGAGGAAACCTGGCACCATCCCTACGATGAAGCATGGTGGCAGCATCGAGCTGTGGGGATGTTTTTCAGCGACAGGGACTGGGAAACTAGTCAGGATCGAGGGAAAGATGAACAGAGCAAAGTAGAGAGAGATCCTTGATGAAAACCTCCAGTTCGCTCAGGACCTCAGACTGGGGCGAAGATTCACCTTCCAACAGCAAAACGACCCTAAGCACACAGCCAAGACCACGCAGGAGTGGCTTCGGGACAAGCCTTGGGACAAGGGCGGCAGGTAGCCTAGTGGTTAGAGTGTTGGACTTGTAACCGGAGGGTTGCAAGTTCAAATCCCCGAGCTGACAAGGAAAAAATCTGTCGTTCTGCCCCTGAACAAGGCAGTTAACCCACTGTTCCCCGGGCGCCGAAGACGTG
Organism: Hucho hucho; assembly: GCA_003317085.1. NCBI lineage: Eukaryota > Metazoa > Chordata > Actinopteri > Salmoniformes > Salmonidae > Hucho > Hucho hucho. Next base: position 653,657 of record QNTS01000212.1, read on the forward strand.
GATGTCGATTAAGGCAGCCCCCCGCACCTCTCTGATTCAGAGGGGTTGGGTTAAATGGGGAAGAAACATTTCGGTTGAAGGCATTCGGTTGTACAACTGACTAATAATGGTGACTGACTTTTCTGAATGTTCTTGAGTGGCCCAGCCAGAGCCCAGACTTTAACCTGATCTAACATCTCTGGAGAGCCCTAAAAAAAAATGCTGTTTTTGCTTTGTCATTATGGGGTAGTGTGTAAAAAAAAACAATTGAATCAAATTTTAGAATAAGGCTGTAACATACAATCTGGAAAAAGTCAAGGGGTCTAAATACTTTCCGAATGCACTGTATAACTCACATTTTAATGTGAATTTGGTAGGGTCACCCAAAAAGTTACATATTGCATCTTAAATGAATTAAGTGGCTTGAGCTCATTGAAGGAGCATTTGATGAAAGTAACTAGTGTGTGTAACGATGCAGCGGCAATGCCAGTGCAGTAAGCCACCACTGTACGTGACTTCGTCGCTGGGGAAGGGGCCGAGGGCCTGCGATTTCCTCTCCTATAGTGTGTCATCAGGCATGGCCAGGTTTTATGTGCTGCACCTATGATTTAACAGCTCTGGCACACTTGATTAACAAACCTGTTTTCTTTGCACTGCCTTTTCTCCCCGTCTCTCATTTCCTCTACCTTTCAAGAGCTCAACTACGCTCTTGAAATCCCTGCGAGCTCAGAGAAACAGTATATTTTGTTTTTTTCCCCTCTTGAAAAGTCTCCCCTCGTCTCATAAATTCCTGGCAGTACCTCTAATGTAGGCTAGGTAACTGCAACCTGTGGCATGGCCCTAGGGCAGGGCCCTGTCTCTGTGTGCAGTGATGCGAGGACACCTTTAATGCAAGCAGGCAGGAGTGGGTCAGGCCCTGGACAACGTACACACCAATAACTCAGGACTATTGGATCAAGGGGGGTGCCAGTAGAGTGGCCGTCACCGCAGTCACACGTTCCCAACGCCCCTTTCATTTGTTTTCGTACTAACATCAGTTTCACTGTTGCCATGCCGGCTTGGGTCGAGGAAACGGTCAAACGCTTGATTTAGTTTGACCGTAAATCCACCACCTTTAACCCTTTACACTCGTAGAAATAGGCCTATATGGATATGGACAAATTTTTATGTTTCTAACAGAAGAACTATAAAAAGCATTATGCATGACCATGGTAGACCAAAAGGTGAGGACAACAGCTCACCTGACAAGACTTGAATCCAAACAGATGGACTTGATTTTTTGCATTTTACCAGTGGTGGAAAAAGTACCCAAGTAAAATAAAGATATCTTAAAAGAAAATGACAAGTAAAAGTCAACAGTAAAATACTACTTGAGTAAAAGTATTGGATTTTAAATAAACTTAAGTATCAAAAGTAAATGCTAGAAATAATTACAAATTCCTTATCTTAAGCAACATCGATTTTTTAATTCACAGGTATCCAGGGGCACACTCAAACATCAAATTAAATCAAAAGTAAATGAAATCAAATGAAAAGCAAACGAAGCATCAAAGGCAGTAGTGATGACTGTTGATAAGTATGTGAATTGGACCATTTTCCCTATCCTGCTAAGCATTCGAAATGTGCCAGGGAAAATGGGTGCCAGGGAAAATGTATGGGAATAAAAAGTACATTTTCTTTAGGAACGTAGTGGAGTAAAAGTTGTCAAAAATATAAATAGTACTGTAGATACCCCAAAACACAATTTAAGTAGTACTTCAGTCTTTTTTTACTTATGTTACACCACTGTATTTGACATTTACTGTAGTTTCCACAGCATTTGTCAATGACGAAATCTGAAAATACATTTTGGAGTAGGTGCAAGATAGGAAAAAAGATTTGAGTGAGAGGTCTAACATGGTGTCTCCAAGTTGCCACTAGAGATGTCCCCGACTAAAAAAGAAATCTTGGTCGACAGAGACTTGTCTGTTCTTTCGACCAATCGATTGGTTGAACATTTTAAATGTGTATTTTCCCATATATAGAGACATGCTACAGTGAGGGAAAAAAGTATTTGATCCCCTGCTGATTTTGTACTTTTGCCCACTGACAAAGAAATGATCAGTCTATAACTTTAATGGTAGGTTTATTTGAACAGTGAGAGACAGAATAAAAAAAAAAAAATCCAGAAAAACACGTGAAAAATGTTATAAACGGAATTGCATTTTAATGAGGGAAATAAGTATTTGACCCCTCTGCAAAACATGACTTAGTACTTGGTGGCAAAACCCTTGTTGGCAATCACAGAGGTCAGATGTTTCTTGCAGTTGGCCACCAGGTTAGCACACATCTCAGGAGGGATTTTGTCCCACTCCTCTTTGCAGATCTTCTCAAAGTCATTAAGGTTTTGAGGCTGACGTTTGGCAACTCGATCCTTCAGCTCCCTCCACAGATTTTCTATGGGATTAAGGTCTGGAGACTGGCTAGGCCACTCCAGGACCTTAATGTGCTTCTTCTTGAGCCACTCCTTTGTTACCTTGGCCGTGTGTTTTGGGTCATTGTCATGCTGGAATACCCATACACGACCCATTTTCAATGCCCTGGCAGAGGTTCTCACCCAAGATTTGACGGTACATAGCCCCGTCCATCGTCCCTTTGATGTGGTGAAGTTGTCCTGTCCCCTTAGCAGAAAAACACCCCCAAAGCATAATGTTTCCACCTCCATGTTTGACGGTGGGGATGGTGTTCTTGGGGTCATAGGCAGCATTCCTCCTCCTCCAAACACAGCGAGTTGAGTTGATGCCAAAGAGCTCCATTTTGGTCTCATCTGACCACAACACTTTCACCCAGTTGTCNGAATCATTCAGATGTTCATTGGCAAACTTCAGACGGGCATGTATATGTGCTTTCTTGAGCAGGGGGACCTTGCGGGCGCTGCAGGATTTCAGTCCTTCACGGCATGGTGTGTTACCAATTGTTTTCTTGGTGACTATGGTCCCAGCTGCCTTGAGATCATTGACAAGATCCTCCCGTGTAGTTCTGGGCTGATTCCTCACCGTTCTCATGATCATTGCAACTCCACGAGGTGAGATCTTGCATGGAGCCCCAGGCCGAGGGAGACTGACAGTTCTTTTGTGTTTCTTACATTTGCGAATAATCGCACCAACTGTTGTCACCTTCTCACCAAGCTGCTTGGCGATGGTCTTGTAGCCCATTCCAGCCTTGTGTAAGTCTACAATCTTGTCCCTGACATCCTTGGAGAGCTCTTTGGTCTTGGCCATGGTGGAGAGTTTGGAATCTGATTGATTTCTTCTGTGGACAGGTGTCTTTTATACAGGTAACAAACTGAGATTAGGAGCACTCCCTTTAAGAGTGTGCTCCTAATCTCAGCTCGTTACCTGTATAAAAGACACCTGGGAGCCAGAAATCTTTCTGATTGAGAGGGGGTCAAATACTTATTTCCCTCGTTAAAATGCAAATCAATTTATAACATTTTTCACATGCGTTTTTCTGGATTCTTTTGTTGTTATTCTGTCTCTCACTGTTCAAATAAACCTACCATTAAAATTATAGACTGATCATTTCTTTGTCAGTGGGCAAACGTACAAAATCAGCAGGGGATCAAATACTTTTTTCCCCCACTGTATATGTTTTAACCAAATCAGCTACAGTACCAGTCAAGGGTTTTTCTTTATTTTTCCTATTTTTCTACATTTTAGAATAATATTTAAGACATAAAAACTATGAAACAAGGAATTTGAGATTCTTCAAAGTAGCCACCCTTTGCCTTGCTTTGCACACTGTTGGCATTCTCTCAACCAGCTTCACCTGGAATGCTTTTCCAACAGTCTTGAAAGAGTTCCCACATATGCTGAGCACTTGTTTGCTTATTTTCCTTAACTCTGCTGTCCAACTCATCCCAAACCATCTCAATTGGGTTGAGGTCGGGTGATTTTGGAGGCCAGGTCATCTGATGCAGCACTCCATCACTCTCCTCTTTGGTCAAATAGCCCTTACACAGCCTGGAGGTGTGTTTTGGGTCATTGTCCTGTTGTGAAACTATAGTGGGACTAAGCGCAAACCAGATGGGATGCTATATCGCTGCAGAATTCTGTGGTAGCCATGCTGGTTAAGTGTGCCTTGAAATCTAAATAAATCAGTGTCACCAGCAAAGCACCCCCGCACCGCCTCCTCCATGCTTCACTGTGGGAACCACACATGCGGAGATCATCCGTTCACCTACTCGGCGTCTCACAAAGAAACTGCAGTTGGAACCAAAAATATCCAATTTGGTTTCATCAGACCAAAAGGACAGATTTCCACCAGTCTAATGTCCATTGCTCATGTTTCTTGGCCCAAGCAAGTCTCTTCTTATTGGTGTCCTTTAGTAGTGGTTTCTTTTCAGCAATTCGACCATGAAGGCCTGATTCACGCAGTCTCCTCTTAACAGCTGATGTTGAGATGTGACTGTTACTTGAACTCTGGGCTGCAATTTCTGAGGATGGTAACTGAACTTATCCTCTGCAGCAGATGAGAGTCTGGGTCTTCCTTTCCTGTGGCGGTCCTCACGAGAGCCAGTTTCATCATAGCGTTTGATTGCTTTTTTGCGACTGCATTTGAAGTTCTTCCAGATTGACTGACCATGTCTAAACGTAATGATAGAAACGACAGTCTATTTGCTTATTTGAACTGTTCTTGCCATAATAGACTTGGCCTGTACTCTGGAGCAGGATCGATTCAGAGGTGGAGGGTCTGTCATGGTCTGGGGCGGTGTGTCACAGCATCATCGGACTGAGCTTGTTTTCATTGCAGGCAATCTTAACGCTGTGTGTTACAGGGAAGACATCCTCTCTCATGTGGTACCCTTCCTGTAGGCTCATCCTGACATGACCCTCCATGACAATGCCACAACAATACTGCTCATTCTGTGCGTGATTTCCTGCAAGACAGGAATGTCAGTGTTCTGCCATGGCCAGCAAAGAGCCTGGATCTCAATCCCATTGAGCACGTCTGGGATCTGTTGGATCGAAGGGTGAGGGCTAGTAATGTCCGGGAACTTGCAGGTGCCTTGATGCCTTGGTGTAAGAGTGGGGTAACATCTCACAGCAAGAACTGGCAAATCTGGTGCAGTCCACGAGGAGGAGATGCACTGCAGTACTTAATGCAGTTGGTGGCCACACCAGATACTGACTTTTACTTTTGACCCCCCCCTTTGTTCAGGGACACATTATTCAATTTCTATTAGTCACATGTCTGCGGAACTTGTTCAGTTTACGTCTCAGTTGTTGAATCTTGTCATGTTCATACAAATATTTACCATGTTAAGTTTGCTGAAAATAAACGCAGTTGACAGTGAGGACGTTTCTTTTTTTGCTGAGTGTAAATATATTATATATATAAATAATATATGGCGCTGTACAACGTGACGGTCGGCAGTACAGCACTGGCTATTTAGCCAAAGAATCCCCATGTCGTGCGGGGCAGGGCACGCGGGAGACCGGTGTTCAATTCTCCGACGGGGAGGAAGGAGTAGGCTGTCCTTGTAAATTTGAATTTGCTTTTAACCGACTTGCCTAGTTAAATAAAAGGTTACACTAAGAGCATAACATTTCTGCACCCTCATTTTTTTATTCTAGTCTAACCAATACCTAAACGGAGATTAAGTGAAAATAAAAATCTAATTGATTTATCAAGACCAGTCCCCATGCTGTCTTAGAGCAGCGTGAAACTGTGCTAAAATAGTTGTAGTCTTTTGCTTCAAATACTATTGCTTCTAACTACAATATGCTCTTTAAATAAATAAGACCTACACTTTTAACAGCACATTACTCAACACTAGTGAGACTCATGTCGCCTACGGTAGGCCTACAGTATATCAAAAAATATGACCTGACTCTCCGCCAATAATTACATAGAGGATATTTTAGTAATTCAGTGATATTTATTCCATAGTAATTAGTTATGGATCCATAACTAAATCAACATCTGCATTTCGAAATAGTATTTGTATCATTATTTTATTAATAAAAGCATAAAGATGCCATTATTAGTTACATTGTTTTAGTTTGAACCTGCAGACTGACACTGACAACAGAACAGCGGGAACATTTCCCTAGTCAGCGCCATTATTAGTGCAATGCCCCTTAAATATTTGAGAGGATTTTGTTTTCAAATAACGTAAAATGAGCGAGAAAAGGGCCATCCTTGAACATGGGGTGAGACATTGCTAATTTGTTGTTAGAGGGAGAAAAACCTAGTCATCTAATGAGTCTCCCAGTTGAGGCCGGCTTGGTTGTTGAACCAGCATCTGTAGCAACACAGCTTGCACTGCTATCCAGTGTCTTAGACCTTTGCGCCACCCAGGCGCTGTACAGCGTGACCGGTCGGGAGTGGCCTACAGTACTACAGTAAGAGCAAAATAAGAATAATATTAACAAAATAAAAACCTTAGTGTAACAACAGTTTTCGTAAATAATACTGAAGGCTTGCACAATTACCAGTTTCTATTTAAGTTTGTTGCCCATTCATTGTTAATTAGACAATAGGACCCAAAAGCATAATCGGTGCTCTAACTCCCCCTTGCGCTGGTCTGGAGCAATGAAGTGGTGACACAGGGTACCGTACTAAACCACAAATGACCTCTAAGTCCCGCGGCGTAAGCTCATAACTTTTAAAGGAGGAACCACTGTACATTTTCAGCTTCCAGGAATTGTGTACAGATCCTTGGGCCGTGCATTATCATGCTGAAACAGGTGGTGATTGTGGTGGATGAATGGCACGACAATGAGCCTCAGGATCTCATCACGTTATCTGTGCATTCAATTTGCCATTGATTACATTTCAATTGTGTTCGTTGTCTGTAGCTTATGCCTGCCCATACCATAACCCCACCACCACGGGGCACACCAAACTGCTCGCCCACACGACGCTATGGCTGTCTGTGTCTGCCCGGTACAGTTGAAACCAGGATTCATCCGTGAAGAGCACACTTCTCCAGCATGCCAGTGGCCAACCAAGGTGAGAATTTGCCCACTGAAGTTGGTTACGACGCCGAACTGCAGTCAGGTCAAGACCCTGGTGAGGACGACGAGCACGCAGATGAGCTTCCCTGAGATGGTTTCTGACAGTTTGAGCAGTAATTCTTTGGTTGTCCAAACCCACAGTTATCAGCTGTCCAGGTGGTTCATCTCAGACCATCCCGCTGGTGAAGAAGCCGGGTGTGGAGGTCCTGGGCTGTCGTGGTTACACATGATCTTCCAAATTCTCTAAAATGAGGTTGGAGGCGAATTGTGGTAGAGAAATGAACATAAAATTCTCTGGCAACAGCTCTGGTGGACATTCCTGCAGTCAGCATTCCAATTGCACGCTCCCTCAAAACTTGAGACATCTGTGGAATGATGTGTGACAAAACTGCACATTTTAGAGTGGCCTTCTATTGTCCCCAACACAAGGTGCACTTGTGTAATGATCACACTGTTTAATCAACTTCTTCTATGCCACACCTGTCAGGTGGATGGATTATCTTGGCAAAGGAAAAATGCTCACTAACAGGGATGTAAACAAATTTGTGCACAAAATCTGACAGAAATAAGCTTTTTGTGTGTATGGAAAATATCTGGGATCTTTTATTTCAGTTGATGAAACATGGGACCGAAACATGGGACCAACACTTAGGACCAAGACAACATGTTGCATTTATATTTTTGTTCAGTATAGTAACTAGGGCTGGGACGATATCAGTATCGCAATATTTTTTTCATGGCAACTGTCACGGATTACTACCCAACCCTTATTGCATTGTCACCAACTCCAATTAGAATCTTAGTTTGTTAAATAGCCTACAGAAACGAAATAAAAAAAAGGTAGGCCTATCCCATATTTGCTAAATATGTTGAACATTGCATGGCTTCAACATGACATTCACAATTTTGCACTGATATAGGCCTACTGTAAATTCTAATAAAACTTGTTTTAAAATAGGCTGGGTCAAAATACAGTTACAGGCACCATAATTGCTGCCCATGGGCATATAATATTATGCCTAAGACAATGTAGACTATGGACATCCAAACTTTTCACAGAAGCTGAAGGGGGAATGCCCACTCACCATTACAGCTCCCAAATATATATACAGCTATAGCCTAAAATCTCCGTTGATTTAGCCAGCAGTGATTTTGTTACAGAATTCCTGCTATTTGACAGCTAGGTCCAACAGAGGAAGATGCATTTTTGAACATAATTTAAGACGAAAAACTAATATTTAAATAAATTGATGTTCCTAAACAGGCGTCCTACAGTCACTGACACATTTCATGAAATGTGCATTGCACATAATGAGTCCAAACTTCTCACAGAAGCTGTGCAAAATAATATCAAATGTAAATAAAAAGATGAGGGATATCTGTTGAAAGTTTTTATTTTAATAAAACCTTAGTGATGTAATCCTACATAAGCCTACAGCACTGTGTGCCTCTCCGCTGTCAAAATCAATGCCATAACTAAATCGCTTTTCCTCTAAACCTGCTTTTGATCAGTCTTAAATATCCCTAGATGTGCATATTGCCGCATGTTTTAAGGACACACCTATATTTACATCCCTCCCACCTCAGCACAAGCGAGCTGATGTTAGACAGGTCAATTTCCAAACCTGGCATAAGGTGCCAGTGTCAGTTTTAACATGACAAAATGTTAATCTTTTTTTATGAACAATTGTCTCTAAATTCTACTCTGGAGAGCCTAGTTTTCATTATTTTTAGTTATTTAAACATTCAGTTTAAATAACTCAAATGAATAAAAACCAGGCTCTCCAGAGTGCCTTCTTCAAATATTTCCTCAGGGATCCCAGCCATTCCATGTATTTGAACTATTCCAGAACTAGCACACCTGATTTAACTTGTCAATTAATCATACAACCCTTGAATAGGTGAATTAGGTGAGCTAGTTCAGGGCTACAACACAATTGTGAAACGTCTGGGAGTCCCCAGGTCCCTCAGGTCTTTCCAAACCTGATAAGTTGGGTCAGATTCTTTTTGGGTGCAGGCAGAAAACTGAGGCCAGAAACATTGGTTTTATTTATTTGTGGGGAACCACTGAGAACTAGGATCCTCGTATCCCATCTGTGGTGATATGGAGGGTCATCTTCCTTTCTCACCTGTTTGCGGACGTACTCCACCATGAGCTCCAGCTGCCTGGGGTCCTCGCACTGGCGGTTGAACATGTTCCTCCACAGGGCGGCCGCCAGCACCCCGTCGTCCGAAAGGATTCCCTTCAAACGCAACACAGAGGAGGTGAATCATGGTTGTCGTCATGGTCGTTACCTTCCATCACTGCGTCGTAAAATAGGACTGGACCAGACCGAACACAGTGGCTCCCGCAGGACCGTTCCACCAGTCCGGCCTAGAACAGCACCACGACATGCTAGCTCCTGACCGGTTCCCAAGCAGGCTTGGTCTCTGGGGCCCTTCCATTCCCAGTCATCATTTCCAGTGTGTGTTGTGTTTTATACTATCTACCACAGCTGAGGCAAAGATAACCCTAATGGTCATAGCTGGGTCTTACCTCATCATATCCAAAAATAGCAGCATAGAAAGTCTCTGTCATAGCCCTCATGCTTTCCTTCCGGTGAACGGCATCAATCTAGACGGGCGAAAGAGAGGAGGGAAGGAGGATGGAGGGATGTGGGTTAGCCAGCTGCAGAGCAAGTACCTAAGTTGGTATTAACACTATTTTGGGTAAACAGTCCCAATACTACTGCTTTGCTTGAGTTCCTCAAATTTGGTCACATTTTCCACATCAAGCACACACACACTTTCCTTTCCTGAAATATAAATAACATTTTCCTTGAGCTGTTGGAGCCCATTCTTAGTGCTGGACTAGGTTGAGAGTAGGGGATCTTTGTGGCCACTCACTGAGTGTGTCCAGCAGGTGGAGTAAACTATCCTTACATAAATACACAGGTACAGCACTCATACTTACATACAGTACTGTATTAGGTACACCAAGGACACTAATAACACTCAGGGAGTTTAGATAATGAATGCATTGTAATAGACTAGGGGAGTAAAAACACAGTACTCAATAGGCTATTATAAGAATGAATCAGAGGTCGCCTCGAGGAATCATTCATACAAACTCAGCAGCTTGAAAAAAAAACAGTGACCTGGAAGCGATTTGAGAACTCAATAGATGAGGACCTAGTTTTACCTGTTCAACACGTCCAATTTCACATTTCAGGTGTGATGAGACACGCATTAAAAATAGGTCAATTTGGAGCAGGCGTGATAAGACAAGAGTAGAACTCCCACTTAGAACAATTACAACAAGGTCTAAAAGACAAGTATGAGTCACTTAACCTCTGCTCTGTGCAATTCTCCACAGTAACATACATGCTGCAATCTCTGATGTTTTTGGATTCATTTAAAAAAAAAGTGATCTCATTTATTAAAAATCAGTTTAAGTGTTCGATTTGAAATGTTGAACATTGAGATATTAAAGACATGATAGATCAGACGCAGAGTATATAAAGGAGTGAGATCTGTAGAAAGACAGAGTGGCTGTGGGTGGATATCACAGGACTGCTATAGGGGAAGCAGATGGACATCTGTGGACTAGGCAAAGGAGGGGTTGAGGTCAGACCCCCTGAAGGGAGTAACAAGGGTTACTACACTCTTCCTGTGGAACCATAACATGTAAGGATTGGAGAGAAGGAGGAGTGTCTTAAGAGGGATACATATACCTGTGATGGTGAGAAATGTTTTGCTGTCTGAATTACAGCTGTACAGACCCTTTGGGAGTAATTAAACTTGGTTAACTTCTTAGGGAGCGGCTGCATAGGTGACGGTTTTGGAGAGTCTGGCGTGCCCAAAGTAAAATTCCTGCCACTCAGGCCCAGAAAATAGGATATGCACATAATTAGTACTATTGGATAGGAAACACTGAAGTTTAAGAGTGTTAAAAAAATGTATGTGAGTATAACAGAACTGATATAGCAGGCGAAAAAACATGGAAAATCCATCCGGATTTGCAGTTTTTTTTGTAGATGACCTCCAAGTTGCCTATTGCATTCAATGTTATGTAGGACTGAGACTGCAGTACCTATGGCTTCCACTAGATGTTTTATTTGTTTGAAGGAAATGTATAGGTATAATTTGAACGTGTTCTCTTCACGGTTCAATGGGCGACTCAACGGTGGATTTTCTGATCATAACGTGGCAACCAAACAGATTTATGGTTAAAATAAATGACTTTTTCTAACAAAAGAACCATTGGATGTCTTCGTTGGACACTTGGGAAGCCCTCAGCAGAAGTTCTTCGAAAGGTAAGGGATGTGTTTTAGCTGTGATATGGACTTTGGTTTATGAATTTATGCTAATGCATAAATATTAGAGGTGCTATCCTCAAACAATCAAAATGTTGTGCTTTCGCCGTCTAGCCTTTTTGAAATCTGACAACGCTGTGAAATTGCCAAGAATCAGAGCTTTTGATGGCTATGCAACACGTGTATATTGATGAATGTTTAATAATTCAACTTTTGGATTTTGAATTTGGCGCCTTTGCATTTCACCGGGTAGTGTCGGGAGTGGCCCGCTAGCACGCCGGTGCTCCCTAAGTAGTTAATAAACTCAGCAAAAAAAGAAATGTCCTCTCACTGTCAACTGCATTTATTTTCAGCAAACTTGTTTATAAATATTTGAATTGGGGGGGGGGGGGGGGTTCAAAATCAAAAGTAACAGTCAGTATCTGGTGTGGCCACCAGCTGCATTAAGTACTGCAGTGCATCTCCTCCTCATGGACTGCACAAGATTTGCAGGTCGTTCTGTGAGATGTCACCCCACTCTTCCACCAAGGCACCTGCAAGTTCCCAGACATTTCTGGGGGGAAAGGCCCTAGCCCTCACCAACCGATTCAACAGGTCCCAGACGTGCTCAATGGAATTGAGATCCGGGCTCTTTGCTGGCCATGGCAGAACACTGACATTCCTGTCTTGCAGGAAATCATGCACAGAACGAGCAGTATGGCTGGTGGCATTATCATGCTGGAGGGTCATGTCAGGATGAGCCTGCAGGAAGGGTACCACGAGGGAGAAGGAGGTCTTCCCTGTAACGTACAGCGTTGAGATTACCTGCAATGACAACAAGCTCAGTCCGATGATGCTGTAACACACCGCCCCAGACCATGACGGACCCTCCACCTCGATCCCGCTCCAGAGTACAGGCCCCGGTGTAACTCTCATTCCTTCGACGATAAACACTAATCCGACCATCCCCCCTGGTGAGACAAAACCGCGACTCGTCAGTGAAGAGCACTTTTTGCCAGTCCTGTCTGGTCCAGTGACGGTGGGGTTGTGCCCATAGGGGACGTTGTTGCCGGTGATGTCTGGTGAGGACCTGCCTTACAACAGGCCTACAAGCCCTCAGTTCAGCCTCTCTCAGCCTATTGCGGACAGTCTGAGCACTGATGGAGGGATTGTGCGTTCCTGGTGTAACTCTGGCAATTGTTGTTGCCATCCTGTACGTGTCCAGTCAGGTGTGATGTTTGGATGTACCGATCCTGTGCAGGTGTTGTTACACGTGGTCTGCCACTGCGAGGACGATCAGCTGTCCGTCCTGTCTCCCTGTAGCGCTGTCTTAGGCGTCTCACAGTGCGGACATTTCAATTTATTGCACTGGCCACATCTGCAGTCCTTATTCCTCCTTGCAGCATGCCTAAGGCATGTTCACGCAGATGAGCAGGGACCCTGGGCATCTTTCTTTTGGTGTTTTTCAGAGTCAGTAGAAAGGCCTCTTCAGTGTCCTTAGTTATCATAACTGTGACCTTAATTGCCTACCGTCTGTAAGCTGTTAGTGTCGTCTTAACGACCTTTCCACGGGTGCATGTTCATTAATTGTTTATGGTTCATTGAACAAGCGTAGGAAACAGTGTTTAAACCCTTTACAATTAAGATCTGTGAAGTTATTTGGATTTTACAAATTATCCATCTTTGAAAGACAGGGTCCTGAAAAGGGACGTTTCTTTTTTTGCTGAGTTTATATACCAACGACCTTGCTTATGCCTCATCTGAAACTTAAGCTACTATATTTGCAATTCTTATTTATGACGGCCTACCTAAAGCCCTCCTGCGGGGACGCGGGCTTAAACACATACACAACTGTTCAAAAGTTTGGGGTAACTTAGAAATGTCCTTGTTTTTGAAAGGAAAGGACAATTTTCATCCATTAAAATAACATCAAATTGATCAGAAATACAGTGTAGACATTGTTAATGTTGCAGCTGGAAACTGAAGATTTTTTATAAAATATCTACATAGGCATACAGAGGCCGATTAGCAGTAACCATCACTCCTGTGTTCCAATGGCACGTTGTGTTAGTTAATCCAAGTTTATCATTTTAAAAGCCAAATTGATCATTAGAAAACCCTTTTGCAATTATGTTAGCACAGCTGAAAACTGTTGTTCTGATCAAAAGAAGCAATACAACTGGTCTTCTTAAACTAGTTGAGTATCTGGAGCAGAATTTGTGGGTTTGATTACCGGCTGAAAATGGCCAGAAACAAAGACCTTTCTTCTGAAACTCGTCAGTCTATTCTTATTCTGAGAAATGAAGGCTATTCCATGCAAGAAATTGCCAAGAAACTGAAGATCTCGTACAACGCTGTGTACTACCCCCCCGTCACAGAACAGTGCAAACTGTCTCTAACCAGAATAGAAAGAGTGGGAGGCCCCGGTGCACAACTGAGCAAGTGGACAAGTACATTTGAGTGTCTAGTTCCAGAAAAAGATGCCTCACAAGTCCTCAACTGGCAGCTTCATTAAATAGTACACGCAAAACACCAGTCTCAACGTCAACAGTGAAGAGATGACTCCGGGATGCTGGCCTTCTGAAAAAGTGAGGATTTTCTTATAAAACCCAAATGCTGAAACCTTTCCTTCTTGATTTACAGTCCACTCGGAAGGAGCGGTGTTCCCGCATGGAAAAGCTGTCTGGATGGGCAAGTAAATCATGCAAATGGGCAAAAATCGAGGGCAGGGCCTTTGAAAATGTAGACATTGACATTTGTTTTACAAGGAAGGCATCCATTTGTCAGACATCTTTCTCTATTACAAGTTGTAACCATAAATCATTTATTTAACCAGGTAGGCTAGTTGAGAACAAGTTCTCATTTACAACTGCGACCTGGCCAATATAAAGCAAAGCAGTGCGACACAAACACAGAGTTACACATGGAATAAACAAGCGTACAATAACAGTAGAAAAAAAAGAAAGTCTATATACAGTGTGTGCAAATTGCGTGAGGATAGATGTGCTAGTAGAAAAACTGGTGTGCAAAAGAGCAGAAAAGTAAACAAAAACAATATGGGGATGAGGTAGGTAGATTGGATGGGCTATTTACAGATGGTCTATGAGAACTGGAAGGAAAGGAGGCGTTTGCTTTGGGGATGACCAGTGAGATATACCTGCTGGAGAGCGTGCTACGGGTGGGTGTTGTTATCGTGACCAGTGAGCTGAGATAAGGCAAAGTTTTACCTAACAAAGACTTGTAGAGCCAGTGGGTCTGGCGACGAATATGTAGCGAGGGCCAGCCGACTAGAGCATACAGGTCACAGTGGTGGGTGGTATATTGGGCTTTGGTGACAAAACGGATGGCACTGTGATAGCAAACTGGATGCAGTCTAAGTGGAGTGTTGTAGGCTATTTTGTAAATGACATGGCCGAAGTCGAGGATCGGCAGTTTTACGAGGGTATGTTTGGCGGCGTGAGTGAAGGATGCTTTGTTGCGAAATAGGAAGCTGATTCTAGATTTCATTTTGGATTGGAGATGTTTAATAGGAGAGTTTACATGTATACAGAATGGTGTCGTCTGCGTAGAGGTGGATCAGGGAATCACCCGCACAACAGGCCCTCCGATTTGACACACTGAACTCTGAGAAGTAGTTGGTGAACCAGGCGAGGTAGCCATTTGAGAAACCAAGGCTGTTGAGTCTGCCGATGAGAATAAGGTGATTGACAGAGTCGAAAGCCTTGGCCAGGTCGATGAAGACTGCTGCACAGTACGGTCTTTTATCGATGCCGGTTATGATATCGTTTAGCACCTTGAGCGTGGCTGACCAGCTCGGAAATCGGATTGCACAGCGGGATTCTAAATGGTCAGTAATCTGTTTATCAACTTGGCTTTCAAAGACTTTAGAAAGGCAGGGCAGATATAGGTCTATAACAGTTTGGGTCTAGAGTTTCACCCCCTTTGAAGAGGGGGATGACTGCGGCAGCTTTCCAATCTTTAGGGATCTCGGACGATACGAAAGAGAGGTTGAACAGACTGGTAATAGGGGTTGCAACAATGGCGGCAGATAATTTTAGAACGAGAGGGTCCAGATTGTCTAGCCCGGCTGATTTGTACGGGTCCAGGTTTTGCAACTCTTTCAGAACATCTGCTATCTGGATTTGGGTGAAGGAGAAGCTGGGGAGGCGTGGGCAAATACCTGCGGGGGGTGCGGAGCTGTTGGCCGGGGTAGCCAGGAGGAAAGCATGGCCAGCCGTAGAGAAATGCATCTTGAAATTCTCGATTATCGTGGATTTATCGGTGGTGACAGTGTTACCTAGCCTCAGTGCATTGGGCAGCTGGGAGGTGGTGCTCTTATTCTCCATAGACTTTAGTGTCCCAAAACTTGAGAGTTAGAGCTACAGGATGCAAATTTCTGTTTGAAAAATCTAGCCTTCGCTTTCCTGACTGACTGCGTGTATTGGTTCCTGACTTTCCTGAAAAGTTGCAAATCGCGGGGACTATTCGATGCTTGTGCAGTCTGCCACAAGATGTTCTTGTGCTGGTCGAGGGCAGTCAGGTCTGGAGTGAACCAAGGGCTATATCTGTTCTTAGTTCTAAGTTTTTTTGAAAGGGGCATGCTTATTTAAGATGGTGAGGAAATTACTGTTAAAGAACGACCAGGCATCCTCGACTGATGGGATGAGGTCAATATCCTTCCAGGATACCCGGGCCAGGTCGACTAGAAAGGCCTGCTTGCAGAAGTGTTTTAGGGAGCGTTTGACAGTGATGAGGGGTGGTCGTTTGACCGCGGACCCATAGCGGATGCAGGCAATGAGGCAGTGATCGCTGAGATCCTGATTGAAAACAGCAGAGGTATTTGGAGGGCAAGTTGGTCAGGATAATATCTATGAGGGTGCCCATGTTTACGGAGTTAGGGTTGTACCTGGTGGGTCCCTTGATAATTTGTGTGAGATTGAACGCATCTAGCTTAGATTGTAGGTGTTAAGCATATCCCAATTTAGGTCACCTAACAGAACGAACTCTGAAGATAGATGGGGGGGCAATCAATTCACATTTGGTGTCTAGGGCACAGCTGGGAGCTGAGGAGGGTCTATAACAGGTGGCAACAGTGAGAGACTTATTTATGGAGAGATTCATTTTTAAAATTAGAAGCTCGAACTGTTTGGGCATAGACCTGGAAAGTATGACAGAACTTTGCAGGCTCTCTGTAGTAGATTGCAACCCCTCCCCCTTTGGCAGTTCTATCTTGACGGAAAATGTTGTAGTTGGGGATGGAAATCTGAATTTTTGGTGACCTTCCTAAGCCAGGAAGGACATCAAGGTTGGCAAAGTGTGCTAAAGCAGTGAGTAAAACAAACTTAGGGAGGAGGCTTAACATGCATGAAACCTAGGCTTTTTCAGTTACAGAAGAAGTCAACAAATGAGAGTGCCTGGGGACACGCAGGGCCTGGGTTAACTAGACAGGGAGCGGTGGGTCGCTACCCACTCCCGACACCACCAGGTAAAATGTAAAGCGCCAAATTCAAAATCCCAAAGTTGAATTATTAAACATGCACCAATATACAAGTGTTTCATACTCATCAAAAGCTCTGTTTCTTGGCAATATCACAGCGTTGTCAGATTTCAAAAAGGCTTTACGGCGAAAGCACTACATTTGATTGTTTGAGGGCAGCACCTCACATACTTTTCCCATAGCCATGGATTCATTAGCCAGCGTGGCACACACAACACATTTCACAGCAAAAACAAATCAATTACCTGTTGAAGAACTTCTGCTGAGGTCATCCTAAGTGTCCAACGAAGACAATCCATGGTTCTTTTGTTAGAAAAAGTAATGTATTATATCCATAAATCTCCATTTGGTTCGCGCGTCATAGTCAGAAACGACAGCCTCCACTAGTCCATTGAAACGTGGCGCGAACTCGTTCATCTTATACCTATAAACTTGTCCAAGAACAATCAAACATCATTTTAAATGTATCCTTAGGAACACTTTTACGTATATTTACTAT
>QNTS01000212.1:672648-698175 GCA_003317085.1 Hucho hucho
AGATTTATGGATATAATAAATGACTTTTTCTAACAAAAGAACCATGGATTGTCTTCGTTGGACACTTAGGATGACCTCAGCAGAAGTTCTTCAACAGGTAATTGATTTGTTTTTGCTGTGAAATGTGTTGTGTGTGCCACGCTGGCTAATGAATCCATGGCTATGGGAAAAGTATGTGAGGTGCTGCCCTCAAACAATCAAATGTAGTGCTTTCGCCGTAAAGCCTTTTTGAAATCTGACAACGCTGTGATATTGCCAAGAAACAGAGCTTTTGATGAGTATGGAACACTTGTATATTGGTGGATGTTTAATAATTCAACTTTTGGATTTTGAATTTGGCGCCTCACATTTAACCTGGTAGTGTCGGGAGTGGGGCGCTAGCGCCCCAGTGATCCCTGAGAGGTTAACACCCCTACTCTTACGATAAGTGCCATGAGATCTTTAGTGACCACAGAGAGTCAGGACACCTACACAGGGCATTGTCCCCAATCACTGCCCTGGGGCACTGGGATATGTTTTTAGACCAGAGGAAAAGGGTACCTGCTACTGGCCCTCCAACACCCCTTCCTGGTCTCCCATCCAGGGACTGACCAGGACCAACCCTGCTTAGCTTCAGAAGAAAGCCAGCAGTGGGATGCCGGGTGGCATGCTGCTGGCTTTAAATTAGCTATCAGAAAAGTTCGCCTTTGGGGGAGGGGGTAAGAGAGACCAGAAATTACAGAGTACTCGGGTTGGGGTGTAGGGTTTGAGCATAGCCTGAAGGTAGGGAGTGGAAGTTCCTCTCGCTGCTCCTTAGGCAATTGCCATGGTGTTGTAGTGGATGCAAGCTTCAACTGGAAGCCAGTGGAGTATGCGGAGGAGCGGGGTGACATGGGAGAACTTGGGAAGGTTGAACACCAGTCGGGCTGCGACGTTCTGGGTAAGTTGCAGGGGTTTGATGACACAAGCGGGGAGCCCAGCCAACAGCAAGTTGCAGTAGTCTAGGCAGGAGATGACAAATGCCTGGATTAGGACCTGCACCGCTTCCTATGTGCGATAGGAGCTGTTGTAGAGCATGAACCATCAGGAGCAAGTCACTGCTTTGATGTTTGCAGAAAACAACAGGGTGTTGTCCAGGGTCACGCCAATGTTCTTTGCACTCTGGGAGGTGGACACTGGAGTAGTCATTGTGATGGAGAGGTCATGGAGAGGGCAGGCTTTCCCCGAGAGGAAGAGCAGCTCAGTCTTGTAGAGGTTGAGGTGGTGGGCCGAGATATCTGCCAGGCACGGAGAGATGCGTGTCGCCACCTGGGTGTCAGAAGGAGGGGGAAAGTAGAAAAGTAGTTGAGTGTCATCCGCATAGCAATGATAGGAGAGACCATGTTAGGACATTGGTGGAGAGAGAAGAGGGCCTAGAACTGAGCCCTGAGGGGCACCAGTAGTGAGGGTACATTCTGCAGACACAGATCCTCTCCACGTCACCTGGCAGGAGCAGCCTGCAAGGTAGGATGCAATCCAAGAGTGTGCAAAGCTTGAGACGCCCAGCCCTGAGAGGGTGGAGAGAAGGATCTAATTGTTCATGGTGTCGAAGGCAGCGGATACATCTAGGAGGATGAGAACAGAGGAGAGCTTTGGCAGTACGGAGTGCCTCCGTGATACAGAGGACAGCAGTCTCAGTTGAGTGACCCGTCTTGAAGCCTGACTGGTTAGGGTGAAGATCATTCTGAGAGAGTTGGTAAGTCAGCACACTCAAGTATTTTGGAAAGAAAAAAAACAGGTCTGTAGTTTTTTTTTTGTACTTTTACCCCGTTTTCTCCCCAGTTTCATGATATCCAATTCGTAGTTACAGTCTTGTCTAATCGCTGCAACTCCCCTACAGACTCAGAAAGGAGAATGTTGAGAGCCATGCGTCCTCAAACACGATCCTGCCAAGCCGCACTGCTTTTTGACACACTGCTCACTTAACCCGGAAGCCAGCCGCACCAATGTGTCGGAGGAAACACCGTCCAATTGGCGACCAAAGTCAGGCGCCGGGCCCGCCACGATGAGTCGCTAGAGTGCGATGGAACAAAGAAATTCAGTCAGGCCAAATCCTCCCCTAACCCGGACAACGCTGGGCCAATTGTGCGTCGCCTCATGTGTCTCCTGGTCACGGCCGGGATCGAACCCGGGTCTGTAGTGACGCCTCAAGCCTTAGACTCATAAGCCACTCAGGAGTGGGTCTGAGGTTTTGACTTGAGTGTTGGATTCTTGAGGGGATGCAACCAGTAATGAGTTGATAAGGAATGAGAGGTCTCTAGAGACGATCTGGAGAAGGGAATAGGATTGAGCGGGCAGGTTCACGGGCGGCCGGACCTCACTAGTTGCAGGATTTAATCTGGAGATGGGAGAAAGAGGTCAAGGCGTAGGGTCTTTCTGTGTGAGTGGGACCAGTGGACTCAATAGGCAGTGATTGAGGAGCAGATTTCATCAACCTTCTTTTCAAAGTGGTTCACAAAGTCATCTGCAGAGAGGGAGTGGAGGGTTAAGGAGGGAGAAGGTGGAAAATAGTTTCCTAGGGTTAGTGGCAGAAGCTTGACATTTAGAAAGCGGCTTTAGCAGCGGATAGAGGAAGAGAAGGTATAGAGCCAGAACAGTTGATGCCCCTTGGCATATAGTGCATTTGGAAAGTATTCAGACCCTTTTACTTTTTCCACATTTTGTTACATAACAGCCTTGTTCTAAAATTGATTAAATATTTGTCCTTCTCAATCTACACACAATACCTCATGACAAAGCAAAAACAGTTTAGAAAATGTTGCAAATTTTTTTAAGATAAAAAACAGAAATACCTTATTTACGTAAGTATTCAGACCCTTTGCTATGAGACTCGAAATTGAGCTTAGGTACATGCGGTTTCCATTGATCATCCTTGAGATGTTTCTACAACTTGGAGTCAACCTGTGGTGAAATTCAATTGATTAGACATGATTTAGAAAGGCACACACACCTGTCTGTGTAAGGTCCCACAGTGCATGACAGTGCAAAAACCAAGCCTGGAGGTTGAAGGAATTATCCGTAGAGCTCCGAGACAGGATTGTGTCGAGGCACAGATCTTGGGAAGGACACCAAAACAATACTGCAGAATTTCAGGTCCCCAAGATCACAGTGGCCTCCATTCTTAAATGGAAGAAGTTTGGAACCACCCAGCCAAACTGAGCAATCGAGGGAAAACGGCCTTGATCAGGGAGGTGACCAAGAACCCGATGGTCACTCTGACAGAGCTCCAGAGTTCCTCTGTTGAGATGGGAGAATCTTCCAGAAGGACAACCATCTCTGCAGCACTCCACCAATCAGGCCTTTATGGTAGAGGCCAAAACGGAAGTCTCTTCAGTAAAAGGCACATGACAGCCCCCTTGGATTTTGCCAAAAGGCACCTAAAGACTCTCAGACCATGAGAAACAAGATTCTTTGGTCTGATGAAACCAAGATTGAAGTCTTTAGCCTGAATGCCAAGCGTCACATCTAGAGGAAACCTGGCACCATTCCTTTTTCAGCAGCAGGGACCGGGAGACTAGTCAAGATAGAGGGAAAGATGAACGGCGCAAAGTAGAGAGAGATCCTTGATGAAAACCTGCTCCAGAGCGCTCAGGACCTCAGACTGGGGTGAAGGTTCACCTTCCAACAGAACGATCCTAAGCAAGACAACGCATGAGCGGCTTTGAGACAAGTCTCTGAATGTCCTTGAGTGGCTCAGCCAAAGCCTGGACTTGAACCCGATTGTACATCTCGAGACATGAAAATAGCTGTGTAGCGACACTCCCTATCCAACGCGACAGCGCTTGAAAGGATCTGCAGAGAAGAATGGGATAAACTCCCCCAAATACAGGTGTGCCAAACTTGTAGCATCATACCCAAGAAGACTTGAGGCTATAATCGCTGCCAAAGGTGCTTCAACTAAGTAAAGGATCTGAATACTTATGTAAATGTGATCAGATTTCTACTTTTAATAAATCTGCAAAAATGTCTAAAAACCTATTTCTACTTTGTCATTATGGGGTAGTGTCTAGATTGAGGAGGAAAAAAACGATTTAATCAATTATAGAATAAGGCTGTAAAGTAACAAAATGTGGAAAAAGTCAAGGGGTCTGAATACTTTCCGAACGCAATGTAGATTCTACAAGTCTCTGGAACTCTATTGGAGGGATGCAACACCATTGAGGCCACTACAGAATCTCATATGTGTTCAATAATTGGGTTGATATCTGGTGACAGACGGCCATGGCATATCGTTTTAATGCTCATCAAACCAGTCAGTGACTACTCGTGCCCCTGTGGATGGGGGCATTGTCATCCTATGGGGGTATAGCCATGGTAGCCAAAATAATTTTGGCCTGCCAAGCATTTTTATACTTGGACCTAAGCATGATGAGAAGTTAATTATCTCAGGAACCACAACCTGTGTGGAAGCATCTGCTTTTAATATACTTTGTATCCCTAATTTACTGAAGTGTTCCCATTATTTTGGCAGTTCCCTGTATATGCCTATAGATAATACAGGATGCTTTGTGATTGCAACAGATGTCCGTGTATTCTACAAGATGCATGATGCCCATATCAAAAGCAATATGCAGACGTTTCCCTCTCTGTCCCTCCCAGTGGTACCTTTCGGGCACACTGATTCAATGGAGATGTCCAGTATGCAATGAATCCCAATTGTTTTCTCTGCTACTAAAAACGTAATGTAACCTTGACCTGAAATTACTTGATGGGTATTGAGAAAGCAAAACGGTAGAAACTCCATCCCATCAGAAGGTTAAGATGAGCCATTATTAGCTGTCTGATCATAGGATCAGTTTAGCCTTTTGAGTCATTATGAAAAAGATTACATGGGCAGATCCTAGACCAGCACTACTAATTTCAGATGCTTGATAGATGTGGTCCCAGGTTTTAGACTGGAAAAGATATGAGGTTTAAGGGACTTACCCCCATGATCTTGCTCCTCTGCTCCACGTCCTCCCACATTGAGTGGACGATGTAGCGGCACATGTACTTCCCCTCACGGCCTTCTTGCCTTATTCTCACCAGACACATCCTACAGGGGAGAACACAGAGTTAACACCTTATCTGACAGGGACGGACAGCCTCTTACTCTAAAGGGCCAATACCCAACTTGAGACACACTATACAGTGCATTCGGAAAGTATTCAGACCCCTTCCGTTTTTCCACATTTTGTTACATTACAGCCATATTCTAAAATTGATTAAATAAATGTTATTCCTCATCAATCTACAAACAATACCACAATGACAAAGCGAAGAAAGTTTTTGACATTTTTGCAAAAAAAAAAAAGAAATACATTAATGCCTTATTTACATAACTATTCAGACACTTTGCTATGAGACTTGAAATTGAGCACAGGTGCATCTGGCTTCCATTAACCATCCTTGAGATGTTTTGACAACTTGATTGGAGTCCACCTGTGGTATATTAAATTCATTGGACATGATTTGGAAAGGCACACCTGTCTATTGAAGGTCCCACAGTTGACAGTGCATGTCAGACCAAAAACCAAGCCTTGAGATCTAAGGAATTGTCCGTAGAGCTCAGAGACAGGATTGTGTGGAGGTACAGATCTGGGGAAGGGTACCAAAACATTACTGCAGCATTGAAAGTCTCCAAGAACACAGTGACCTCAATCATTCTTAAATGGGAGAAGTTTGGAACCACAAACACTCTTCCTAGAGCTGGCCGCCCAGCCAAACTGAGCAAATCGGGAGAAAAGGGTCAGGGAGGTGACCAAGAACCTGATGGTCACTCTGACAGAGCTGCAGAGTTCTTCTGTGGAGATGGTTGTCCTTCTGGAAGGTTCTCCCATCTCTGCAGCACTCCACCAAATCAGGCCTTTATGGTAGAGTGGCCAGATGGAAGCCACTCCTCAGAAAAAGGCACATGGCAGCCAGCCAAAAAGCACCTAAAGGACTCAAACAAAGCGAAACAAGATTCTCTGGTTTAATGAAACCAAGATTGAACTCTTTGGCCTGAATGCCAAGCGTCACGTCTGGAGGAAACCTGGCGCCATCCCTACGGTGAAGCATGGTGGTGGCATCATCATGCTATGGGGATGTTTTTCAGCAGCAGGGACCAGGAGACTAGTCAAGATCGAGGGAAACATGAACGGAGAAAAGTACAGAGAGATCCTTTATGAAAACCTGCTCCAGAGCGCTCAGGACCTTAGACTGGTTCACCTTCCAACAGGACAACAAAGGAGTGGCTTCGGGACAAGTCTCTGAATGTCCTTGAGTGGCCCAGCCAGAGCCCGGACTTGAACCTGATCAAACGTCTCTGGAGAGACCTGAAAATAGCTTTGCAGTAACACTCCCCATCCAACCTGACAGAGCTTGCGAGGATCTGCAGAGAAGAACGGGAGAAAGTCCCCAAATACAGGAGTGCCAAGCTTGTAGAGTCATACCCAAGGCTGTAATCGCTGCCAAAGGTGCTTCAACAAAGTACTGAGTAAAGGGTCTGAATGTATGAGATTTCAGTTACATGTTTTTTACATTTGCAAAAATGTAAAAAAAAAAACTTGTTTTGTCACAACGGGGTATTGTGTAGATTGATGAGGGGGGGAAAAAATATTGAATCCATTTAGAATAAGGCTGTAACGTATCAAAATGTGGAAAAAGTCAAGGGGTCTGCGTACGTTGAGTGCACTGTGTATACACAAAAGTATGTGGACCCCCTTCAAATGAGTGGATTTGGATATTTCAGCCACACCCAACGCTAACAGGGGTATAAAAATCGAGGACACACCCATGCAATCTCCATAGACAAACATTGGCAGTAGAATGGCAATACAGAAGAGCTCAGTGATTTTCAACGTGGCACCGTCATAGGATGCCACCTCAGTTCCTCAAATTTCTCCCCTACTAATTTATCCCCTGCTAGAGATGACCCAGTCAACTCGGCCGTGAAGTGGTATGCCACACAAGCTCACAGAACGGCACCTGGCAGACCCGAAGTGCGTAGCGCATAAATATAGTCTGTCCTCGGTTGCAACACTCAGTACAGAGTTCCAAACTGCCTCTAGAAGCAATGTCAGCATAAGAACTATTAGTCAGGAGCTTCCTGAGATGGGTTTCCATGGCCAAGCAGCCCCTCACAAGCCTAAGATCACCATACGCAATGCCAAGCGTCGGCTGGTGGTGTAAAGCCGGACGTACAAATCTGGGTTTGGCGGATGCCAGGAGAAAGCTACCTGCCCCCAACGCATAGTGTCAAGTGTAATGACATTCTAGACAATTCGGTGCTTCTAACTTTGCTGCAACAGTTTGGGGAAGGCCCGTTGCGGTTTCAGTATGACAATGCCTCCGTGCACAAAGCAAGGTCCATACAGAAACGGTTTGTCGAGATCGGTGTGGAAGAACTTGACTGGCCTGCACAGAGCCCTGACCTCAATCAAACATCTTTGGGATGAAATGGAACGCAGACTGCGAGCCAGGCCTAATTGCCCAACCTCACTAATGCTTGTGGCTGAATGGAAGCAAGTCCCTGCAGCAATGTTCCAACACCTAGTGGAAAGCCTTCCAAGAAGAGTGGAGGCTGTTATAGCAGTAGAGGAGGAACAAACTCCATATTAATGCCTATGATTTTTGAATGAGATGTTCACATACTTTTGGTCATGTAGTGTACATGACCATACCTAGGAAATCCCCTGACCTCAATGCATGATTTATTTAAGTCATGTTGATTCTGATGTGTTGGGATCACGTTTTTTTCAACCCTTTTCTTAATGGGCTTTGATCTGACTAGTACTGTGCAATTTCTGAAACGGGTAGCTGATTAAGTCAATAGAACTGAATATGGGGTTGTTCTACATTTTCACTCACTGGTTCTTGGATCCAAATAAGTATGAATCCGCATTCGTGTGCGTTATTCCCACGACATGACACCATTTTCATAGCGTGAAGATTGCTGTGCGCATGAGGCTAAACAGTCTTGATTGAGTCCAGGCCTGGCTTTTGGAGCTTATGTCATCCCGCATGCCAAAGTCAACAGAATTAGTGGCAGGGAAGTAGCTTTGACAGGAAGTCAGAGGAGTGGTGGGCATGTTTGATGAAGAGGTTCGTGGCAGCGCAATTTATCACCCAACTCTGATGAGCTCATGCATGCATACCTTTCTTTCCCAGGTCTAGATCAAATACCAAGGCATGTGTTAACTCAAGGCACGTAACCTGAACTACCTGGGGTTTGAGAGTACAGATGCAAAAAGGGTGGCAAGGTTAGGTTATTCTAAAAGAAAAGAGTATATGGATGACACCCAGTTATATTTTATTCTTGGAAAATCAAGATGGCAAGACTTACCTCTAAACAATTCTTATCCAAATAGAAACATACCTAAAAAATTAAGCCCTTACCACTGCACTCTATACATAGACAGAGAGGTGGTCAGGGCCCTGGCGGAGTGGTACCAGGAAAATAACCTCAACAAAACGAAGGCGCTGATCGTGGACTTCAGGAAACAGCAGAGGGAGCACGCCCCTATCCACATCGATGGGACCGCAGTGGAGTAGATGAAAAGCTTCAAGTTCTTCAGTGTACACATCACTGACAATCTGAAATCATCCACAGTGACATTGTGGTGAAGAAGGCGCAACAGTGTCTCTTCAACATCAGAAGGCTGAAGAAATTTGGCATGGCCCCCACAAACTTTTACAGATGCACAATTGAGAGCACCCTGTTGTGCTGCATCACCGCCTGGCACGGCAACTGCACCACCCGCAACCGCAGGGCTCTCCAAAGGTGGTGCGGTCTACACAGCGCATCACCGGGGGCACACTGCCTGCCCTCCAAGACACCTACAGCACCCGATGTCACAGGAAGGCCAAAAAGATCAACCACCTACCACCATCCACTCTACTACCATCCAGAAGGCGAGGTCAGTACAGGTGCATCAAAGCTGGGACCGAAAGACAGAAACTGTTTTTCAATCTCAAGGCCATCAGACTGTTAAATGGTCCTCACTAGCCGGCTACAACCCAGTTACTCAACCCTGAACCTTAGAGGCTGCTGCACTATGTACATAGACATGGTATCACTGGTCACTTTAATAATGGAACACCAGTCACTTGAATAATGTGTACATACTGCTTTAATTATTTCATATGTACAGTTGAAGTCGGAAGTTTACATACACCTTAGCCAAATACATTTGAACAAATACATCCGAAGTTTATTACAATTCCTGACATTTAATCCTAGTAAAAATTGCTGTCTAGGGTCAGTTAGGATCACCACTATTTTGAGAATGTGAAATGTCAGAATAATAGTAGAGAGAATTATTTATTTCAGATTTTATTTCATTCATCACATTCCCAGTGGGTCAGAAGTTTACATACACTCAATTAGTATTTGGTAGCACTGCCTTTAAATTGTTTAACTTGGGTCAAACATTTCAGGTAGCCTTCCACAAGCTTCCCACAATAAGTTGGGCCCATTCCTCCTGACAGAGCTGGTGTAACAAAGTCTTTGTAGGCCTCCTTGCTCGTACACGCCTTTTCAGTTCTGCCCCAAAATGTTCTATAGGATTGAGGTCAGGGCTTTGTGATGGCCAATCCAATACCTTGACTTGGTTGTCCTTAAGCAATTTTGCCAAACTTTGGAAGTATGCTTAGGGTCATTGTCCATTTGGAAGACCCATTTGCGACCAAGCTTTAACTTCCTGACTGATGTCTTGAGATGTTGCTTCAATATATCCACATAATTTTCGTGCCTCATGATGTCATCTATTTTGTGAAGTGCACTAGTCCGTCCTGCAGTAAAGCACCCCCACAACATGATGCTGGCACCCCCGTGCTTCACGTTGGGGATGGTGTTCTTTGGCTTGCAGGCCTCACTCTTTTTCCTCCAAACATAACGATGGTCATTATGGCCAAACAGTTCTTTTTTGTTTCATCAGACCAAAAAGTACGATCTTTGTCCCCATGTGCAGTTGCAAACCATAGTCTGGCTTTTTTATGGCGGTTTCGGAGCGGTGGCTTCTTCCTTGCTGAGCAGCCTTTCAGGTTATGTCGATATAGGACTCGTTTTACTGTGGATATAGATACTTTTGTACCCGTTTCCTCCAGCATCTTCACAAGGTCCTTTGCTGTTGTTCTAGGATTGATTTTCACTCTTCGCACCAAAGTACGTTCATCTCTAGGAGACAGGACGCTTCTCCTTCCTGAGCGGTATGACGGCTGCGGGGTCCCATGGTGTTTATACTTGCATACTCATGTTTGTACAGATGAACGTGGTACCTTCAGGCGTTTGGAAATTGCTCCCAAGGATGACTTGTGGAGGTCTACAATTGTTTTTCTGAAGTCTTGGCTGATTTCTTTTGATTTTCCCATGATGTCAAGCAAAGAGGCACTGAGTTTGAAGGTAGGCCTTGAAATACATCTACAGGTACACCTCCAATTGACTCAAATTATGTCAATTAGTCTATCAGAAGGTTCTAAAGCCATGACATAATTTTCTGGAATTTTCCTAGCTGTTTAAAAGGCACAGTCAACTTAGTGTATGTAAACATCTGACCCACTGGAATTGTGACACAGTGAATTATAAGTTAAATAATCTGTCTAAACAATTGTTGAAAAAATTACTTGTGTCATGCACGAAGTAGATGTCCTAACCGACTTGCCAAAACTATAGATTGTTAAAAATGTATTTGTGGAGGTTGGAAAACAATGTTTTAATGACTCCAACCTAAGTGTATTTAAAGTTCCGACTTCAACTGTATTCTACAGTATTTTAGTCAAAGCCACTCCGACATCACTCGTCCTAATATTTATATAGTTCTTAACTCCATTCTTTTACATGTGTGTATTGTTAGATACTACTCCACTGTTGGAGCTAGGAACACAAGCATTTCGCTACACCTGCAATAACATCTGCTAAATATGTGTATGTGACCAATAAAATTTGATTTAGACCTCATTGGCGCTCATGCCTAGAATGTCTCATATGTCAAATCCTTTTATCAGAAAATACAAAATCTTAATACCAATTGAAAGTCTAGATTTGACTTCAAAGGAATAGCAGATGGGAGACAAAAGAACAGCCAAACTGAAGGAACACAGAATTGAGGTCGAAGTAGAAAATAAAGGCACAGTCACAGCTTCGTCATGGGAACTTGAAGTTCCCAAAGGGTTTCAAATTTAACAGAGGGTGGCAAAAGCTAAGTAAACCTGGCCTGAGGAGGGCCTGTAGAGGGGGTGTAACAGAGATACTCGCCAGACATGGAGCTGTGCCACCAGGAACCAGGAGTTGAGCGTGTCGGGGAGGGAGCATTCTGTGGATGGAGAGATCAGAGGGGCGTGTCAGCCAAGACCAGCTTGACTACCATCCCCCCACTCGGTAAAGAAAACATCCTAGCCAGCCTGTAAAGTGTCACATAAATCTTTCAGGATGCCGATGAAAGGGTCCCTTTAGGCACTTGGGCAGTCTTGTTGATGAAGTTACACTGGGAGTGTGGGTCAATAAGCCCAAGCAGCCCTTCCCTCCATCCATCCATCCATCCATCCATCCATCCATCCATCCATCGGACTGGTAAGGTCCACACGGCCATTGTTCTCAAAGCTATGGAAATGTACTCAAAGACTAGCACAACTACATCTCAGTCATAGATTAATAACCTGTCAATTACTTATTAAATCAATTGCTTATGTTCAATTAATCATCAACAAAGACCTGTTGGCATCTGGCTGGAAGAATAGGCTACCTCACTCAGGTGATGAACTCTAAGTAAGGAATTAACTACATAGAAGGAATCTATACAGGTAAATACTTACTTTCAAAGAATTCATCATAGTTGATTCTCTCTACACAGCATGTGTACATGCGCAGGGCAGCAATCTTGATTTTCTGCAAAAACAGACAGTAGCAATAAGTTGAAAAGACAAAGACCTAAAGAGTATCCCACACAGTAACACTTTACTTTTAACCTCTCCAAAATGTAAACCATAGTTCACACATAATAAAAGCAGAGGGCTTTGGCCCAGGGTGGGTGGTGGCATAAGAAGAGTGGATTGTGAATCATGAGTAAATTTCTCTCCGTCCGGGCATTCTGGGTAAGCTTGGCGCTGGCATGGGAGGCCCTCTTTGAGCGCAGCCTCAGCTGCTGTGCGCGCGAGTCAACATTCATTTAGGAACTCTGCTGCTACCCACTCACAGCACAGCAGTGGCTATGGTTTGGAGTTGGTATGCCTTTGCATTCCTTAAGGCTTTTGACACCAAACCAATTTAAACCGTAAGACACGGTTCAGAGGAAGGCTTTTTAAGCTGATCTAAATGAAGCTTGTTCTAAGACCCTGTAGGGGTCCCATTTAAAGTCTAGGGCCCAGCCCAGAGTTACCAACATTAGGAACCATACCTAGCTTTATTTGAAACCTTTCACATACTTTGAGTGTTTGCTTTAGTCCCAGATGGGCGGGGTTTGCCATTTTCTATCGGTACCATTGCAACAGGGAAGCTCAATCAAGCACAGCTAAAGTATTTATAATGATGTCAAATGGTAGGCTATTTGAACCCAGATCTGGGCCCTACCCATGAGAGGGTGGTTTTAGAATGCATTGTCACCCCTAACCCATGGAGGTACTTGGCTCGTCCACATGGAAGATTCCTGGTTCACCACAGGGTTAATGCTCCCCTGCTGGGGTTCATAAGCCTCATATCCCCCTGTAACCAAGTGCCAGTCCTGTCTTTACAGAAGGGAATGTGTGCATTCAATGTGACGCAGGCATTTGTTAAGCGCCACTGTTTTTAAATTCAGAACTAAATTAACGATAGGCCTAAACAACGAGAGAGTTGCAACAACTCCCCTTTCGGGACACTTTCTTATGGATGCATCTCGTGTGTAGATGTTGGTTGAAACGCTGTCCTTCACGACCGAACCTCAATACATTATTGAACATGACATCCTACATATAGATTAAAGTGTGAGCTGAGAAATCATAGAGTTCACTTGTGAGAGACATACAGTAATGCTGTATGAAGAACTAAAGTGGACGGACATGAGTGGTTTGGTGAACGCTAGAGGCACTTACCCATTTGTTGTATTTGAGAGGTCCTGTGAAGCCCATGGCCTCGATGAGCTTGGTGAAGGCCCCCACCTCCTCTTCCATGGCCGTCTGTGGGGTTTCTTTCACATTAAAGAGCTGGGAATGGAAAGACAAGAGGAAAGAGCATTGACGCAAGATATCAGCTTGAAAGGTGGCCTAGTAAGCCTGCTACAGACACTGACCACTGACACGCGGGTCAGCGGTTTTCAAAACCACAACTGCCCGCAATTTCAAAGAACTGATCCGGCACCTGCTCATCTTGATGTGATACAGTAAGGTACCCGCAAACGACCTGTAACCTGTAAATTCAAAATGCATGTGATTAAATACTTCTCAGAAACGCATTTAAAAATGTCAAACATGCAACAATAATGGCTTATTTTAGCATGTAGGCTAAGCATTAACAGCTAACCAGTGCTAGGCTACTTTTTCCAACCTGCTAATAAACTCATTTATTATCAGCAAACTTAACATGTGTAAATATTTGTATGAACATAACAAGACTCAACAACAGACAAACTGAACAAGTTCCACAGACATGTGACTAACAGAAATAGAATAATGTGTCCCTGAACAAAGGAGGGAGATCTGGTGTGGCCACCAGCTGCATTAAGTACTGCAGTGCATCTCCTCCTCATGGACTGCACCAGATTTGCCAGTTCTTGCTGTGAGATGTTACCCCACTCTTCCACCAAGGCACCTGGCCCTAGCCCTCACCCTCGGATTCAACAGGTCCCAGACGTGCTAAATGGGATTGAGAGCCGGGCTCTTTGCTGGCCATGGCAGAACACAGACATTCCTGTCTTGCAGGGGTCATGTCAGGATGAGCCTGCAGGAAGGGTACCACATGAGGGAGGATGTCTTCCCTGTAACGCACAGCGTTGAGATTGCCTGCAATGACAAGCTCAGTCCGATGATGCTGTGACACCCCAGACCATGACGGACCCTCCACCTCCAAATCGATCCCGCTCCAGAGTACAGGCCTCGGTGTAACGCTCATTCCTTCGATGATAAACGCGAATCCGACCATCACCCCTGGTGAGACAAAACCGCGACTCGTCAGTGAAGAGCACTTTTTGCCAGTCCTGCCTGGTCCTGCGACGGTGGGTTTGTGCCCATTGGCAACGTTGTTGCCGGTGATGTCTGGTGAGGACCTGCCTTACAACAGGCCTACAAGCCCTCAGTCCAGCCTCTCTCAGCCTATTGCGGACAGTCTGAGAACTGATGGAGGGATTGTGCGTTCCTGGTGTAACTCGGGTAGTTGTTGTTGCCATCCTGTACCTGTCCCGCAGGTGTGATGTTTGGATGTACCGATCCTGTGCAGGTGTTGTTACACGTGGTCTGCCACTGCGAGGACGATCAGCTGTCTGTCCTGTCTCCCTGTAGCGCTGTCTTAGGCGTCTCACAGTACGGACATTGTTTATTGCCCTGGCCACATCTGCAATCCTCATGCCTCCTTGCAGCATGCCTAAGGCACGTTCACGCAGATGAGCAGGCACCCGGGGCATCTTTCGTCTGGTGTTTTTCAGAGTCAGTAGAAAGGCCTCTTCAGTGTCCTTAGTTATCATAACTGTGACCTTAATTGCCTACCGTCTGTAAGCTGTTAGTGTCTTAACGACCATTCCACAGGTGCATGTTCATTAATTGTTTATGGTTCATTGAACAAGCATGGGAAAGTGTTTAACCCCTTTACAATGAAGATATTTAGATTTTTACAAAATATCTTTGAAAGACAAGGTCCTGAAAAAGGGACGTTTCTTTTTTTGCGGAGTTTAACATTGAAAACAATTCATCCATTCTTCTCTAGCTAATAAAAAAAATCTATCTTCTGAATCACGCTTGTAATGTCAGTACAGTAGCCTATGCTTCATACTCGTATTCATTCCTTTACACTTGTGTGTATAAGGTGTGTATAAGGTAGTTGTTGTGAAATTGTTAGATTACTTGTTAGATACTACTGCATGGTCAGAACTAGAAGCACAAGCATTTCACTACACAATTAACATCTGCTAACCATGTGTATGTGACAAATAACATTTTATTTGATTTGTTGCGAGTCATGGTGGTTAGCACATACCTGTGAAGTGCTGTGAAGGGTCCGGCATTGTGTCTGGGACGGAGAGGTTGCGCCTAACAACCGGCAAGCAATTAAAGCTCTTCCAAGACAGGCCTCTTGCTCTAATGCCTAAAAGAATGACAGAATAAATGTGGCATTAGGTCAAATCCAATAAAAGGTACTGTCAGATGCAGTTAGGCCTACTCACCCACATATTTGGGAGTGGATGTACCATGCAATTAGACAATTAGTAGTAGTACTAGTAAAGTCCAATTATACACATTTTATAAAGAAAAAAACATGTGCATGTGTCCATAGTAGACTAAATATTCTCGTAAAGCTTTTAAGTTTTGCAGAACTATCATAGCTACCTGATTGCCTTTCTGACTCCAACACATTTGATTCTCGAGAGCTAAGCTACCTGTATAACAAGAACATTTTGGATTGCTGTCGTTGTGATCTTAGAACCCTGACTTGGCCTCTGGTTCAGTGAAGTGTATAAGAGAGTTAGTTACTGCGGACTGTTCTAAACTGCAGCAAAAAGATGAAGCAGCCTACCACGTCATAGTGTGTAATCAAGTACATGCTAACTAAATCACCTTTTTTTCTCTAGATGTTTTACACAGAAAGGCAAGGAGATAGGAGTGCAATTTAGGAGGAATATTGAAATAAATTAGTGACACCCAAGTTCACCTGGGTTGGAGGTAATGCTATCTGACATTGGCTAACGTTAGCTCATGTTTTTCTTGTGTTTGTTTTTTTGGAACATTCAATAGAATAAGGCTAATAAGGCTATTATTCATGTTCCAATCCGACAAGGGCGGGCAATTTGGTTGTCCCTGGAGTTATTTTATTTGGCAACCGATACAGCAAACGTTGCGACTTGACAGTAAGCTAAGCTAGCTAGCTAGCTATAGCCTTCATGTGAGCAAGCCTTACATTACCTTGCCGAAGGTGACTCTGGATGCTGACGTATTTATTATGTTCCTCACAGCGGACTGCAATGCTCGCCGATACATGACTCCGCCAAAAGTTACAATATTTAGCCTACGTATTGCAACCAAGAAGTGGGAAACAGATAGTTCTTCAATTAAATCTTCACGTTTTGTAACACTGGCCCTCCTTCTTCTTTGGGATTTGGTTGGCGAATCGCATCCAACTTTTAGGTGCATCCACTGCCACCTACTGTACTGGCGTGTGAGGCCATTCACGGCCTAGCTGGGTAACTGCAACTTCGGCCACTTTGGCGTTGCACGCTTTCATCAATTCCATTTATTGAAACACCATTTTACCAGTATTAGAATTGTCTTTGTTTTGTCTAGAAGCAAAATATACTTGTAACACATTTCTTATACATTTGTACATGAACTTATATTGAATATTATTTTAAAGTGATTTTTAAGGGTTTCCTAATATTAATAATTCAACACGACTCCTGAAATGTATAAATTTGCCTTCGTGACGATTTATTTATCATGAAAAATAAAGATATTTCCAACTTTTTGGTGAGATTATAATAAAAACCATATAATTTCCTTATCTAAAAACAAATCAATCATTGTAAATTATACATTATATACTAATTTACCTCAAAAATATCGGTGTGGTGGAAATGACCAGGTGTGGTGGAAATAACATCTATGTTAAAAAATATGAAAAAATATTTTATTACAACCATTTTGTACAACAACCATTTTTAAACATGTAATTAACAAAAGACAAAGTAAGATTCCAAAGTAGCTGATGGGCAGAACTCAAGGAAGTAGGCCAATGTTTTTAGAGATGGGCCCAGATACTGTAGTAGAGGGGTCATCTGCATAGAAGAGAAAAGTGAGCAAAGTGAAACTGTATCATTTGTGGTATATCCAACACAGGTGTGGAGGGTCACCTGCTTATGAGAATCACCAAAGTGAACTGCCAGGATTTCTCTGGTGAATTTACACAGGTAGTTCTCCGCAAAGCAATATGCACGATGATCTCCTCTTTCCGCAGATTCTCTTTGAATTCTCTCAGTTTGGAGTATTTGTGTCGAATGGTGTACACGTGTTGACCCAACTTCTCCTTCAATCCTTTGGAGAAGTCCTCCAGTAGAATATGCAGTGTGCCACACACACACACACCTTTTCTTTTACTGTACAGCGAACTTCACCATGTTTCCCTCTTTGTTTTTCTTCTCTCTCTCTTCTGGTTTTTCTCACAGCACAAAGAATCAATCAGATTCTCAATGTTGCTACAGCTGATCACTTTGTGGTACTTTAGTTTGTCTGCTATGAGCTGGAGGTTGGCGTGGGATTTGCAAAAGCATTTGTCCCTATCCTGGACTGCTGGCTTGACAAAACTGTGTTTTGCAGAATTCATAGTAGACGTTTCAATCTCTGAATATTCCCTCCTAAACTTCTGATAAAGGTTCTGAATTGTGCCATTCAAGATGTGCTTCTGCTTTTTTTTCTTGTTCCTCGTTAGTATGTCCTTTCCCCTAGTTGTTGCTCTGTTACACTAGTTTTCCTGGAGTATTGAAGACTTGTTGGCCTGTATTAATTTGCCCTCATTGCTCTTGCTGAAAATCCAAATTCTCTGTTTGCGGCTTTGACCAGGCCATACTTTCTCAGGATGTTGCCTCTGAACAATTTTGATGCCACTTGTCCTTGGCACTGCAATTTTTTTTTAAACTTTTGCTTTAACTCAGCAATGATGGCATTTTGATACATTAAAATACTTCTCAAGTTCTTTGGAGTTCCCTTCATTTGCTGTTTTGTCTTTGTCGAATCTTGTAATGACCGACGCTGGAGATGAGAAGCAGGTACGGGGAATCAACATTTATTCAGGAACAGACAGGTAACAAAACAGGAACAGGGTCAGCACACGGGTAAACAACAACAAACGACAATTAATGCTGAAGCAGGGAACAGAGCGGAGAACCAGACAGATATAGGGGAGGTAATTCCATGGGTGATTGAGTCCAGGTGAGTCCAATAATCGCTGATGCGCGTGACAGGGGGGGGGGGGGCAGGTGTGCGTAATGATGGTGGCAGGAGTGCTGGGGAGCCTGGCGCCTTCGAGTGCCAGGGAGGGTGAGCAGGAGCAGACGTGACAGTAACCCCCCCTCTAGCGGCGCCACCCGGCGTCCCACCTGGACGAGCCTGAAATGCCGGTCGAGGCACGGGTGCTGGACAAGCTGGCTGGGCGTAAACTCCCGATGAACCGGCAGAGGCATAGGAGCCTGTTGATCCCGCTGAGGTGTGGGAGCCCGATGATCCGGCGGAGGCTTAGCAGCCTGACAAGCCGGCTGGGTGTAAAAACCTGACGATCCAGCTGAGGCCCGACGTGGGATGGGCGCCTTCCGAGCCAACCGGGGCAATAACCTCTCGAGCCAGCTAGGGCGTGACAGCCCGACAAGCTGGCTTAGGCACCCCCGGTTCTATTGGTGGCAGCCCCCGGACCTGAAGTCACCACCAACCGGAATGCCAGGACTCCCCGATGCTTCGTATGATGGCTTCAGCATTCTGTAATGAACGAAGCTGGAGATGAGAAGCAGGTACGGGGAGTCAACAGATGGGTAACAAAACAGGAACAGCATCAGCACACGGGTAAACAACGACAAACAACAGTTAATGCTGAAGCAGGGAACAGAGAGAGAAACCAGACAGATATAGGGGAGGTAACGACAGAGGTGATTGAGTCCAGGTGAGTCCAATAATCACTGATGCGCGTGACAGGGGGTTGGCAGGTGTGCGTAATGATGGTAGCAGGAGTGCGCAATCCTGGGGAGCCTGGCGCCTTCGAGGGCCAGGGTATGGGGAGCGGGAGCAGCCGTGACAAATCTTGTCTCTCCATTTTCTTCATCAGTTGACCTTTTTTTGTATTTCTCAGCTTTCCGTAAAGCTTTATCAAGTTTGACATTTGTCATGCAAAGATCTCTGTATGTTCTTGAGCGACCTCTTCCAACATTTTTCCTTCCAGCAAGTATTCGTCTTCTCATTCCTGTTGCAGACGATGAGAAAGTGGTATCAGGACTTGCATCAGGGGTAGGTAAGTTAGGGGCAGGTATGTTCGCCTCATGTTCTGGCTGCAAGTCATCTGGTGACTGAGGTGGTGTGTTGCCTGATAGGTAGGTCTCCATTGCAACTGTGGTCTTTAAAGTCTTCTATTCCATTGGTTGCATTTCCATTGCCTTCTCTTGCCTCTTTGTTCTCGCTTTGTAAGCTCATAGATAGATTTCACTTCTCCCTTCTCTTTTTTCTTCCAGTATCTCTCCCTTTATTTTTGCAGATGTTCCTGGTATCGTATTTATTTATGTCTGTGACCTCTGTGCTGTTTTATGTGGCATATTCTAAAAACAAAGTAAAATACTTGAAAAAACGTTATTAATGAGGAATTTGCCCTCAGTGGTGGAAATTGCACCACCACCAAAGGACAGGTATATTTTGTGTAAAAAAATAACGGGCATACTCACATTAAATATTGATACAGATTTTATTTAATTGACTCTAGTGGATAACATTATATAAGGTTTAATTTATGTTTTCTCATAGTAGAAGCTCAAAAGTCTGGGTCAGGGACAAGGGCAATTGAGGTATAAATGCATCTGAAAGTAGCTAAAATACTTAGAGAGGTGTTAAAAAAATCCTTGGTGATTGCAGTTTGAACTTAACATATAAAGAATAAAAACTTTTTTCTTTTTACCCTAAAATTAACCCAGAGGACATAGAAGTGCCCATAGTTGCAGAATCACCCACCTACATTATATTCTTTGATGCAATAATACAAAATTGGGGAAAAGGAAAATTACCCTACCACCTATCTAAAAAACACACCACCCATTCCGCTATTTAACCCTACCTAGTACGTAGTCCTACTCCAGACCAACACCCCCTGCAGCTGTTCTGCAATAAATCTTCACAATCCCAAGTACTTCTCTGCCGCTGCCACTACAACCTCTATTTTCGGTGACTTTCGACTCATTTCTGCAGTACAATTAACAACCATGGCTAAAAATGCTAAAAAGCCCAGCTTACTGAAGCACATATTCTTAATATCACTCTCTCTTGTTCTCTGCCTACTCACAGGAATCCTCTCAGGATCACTCACCCTGTACCCATCTTCCTCTACCCCTCTCTTTACTGCTTCGGCATATGACACTTTCTGTACTGCTCTAACCCTGGCATCCTCAACCTGCCTTTCTCTCACCTGACACCTCCGATCTCCAGCCCCATGATCATCCCCACAACTAACACACACAACTTTTCACTGGCCTTCCTCCTCAGTTTCCACTAGATAACACAGCCACAAAGTCAGATTCCATAGCCACAAAGTCAATTGGTTAGAGCATTGGGCCAGTAACCAAAAGGTTGTTAGATCAAATCCCTGCGCTGACAAGGTAAAAATCTGTTGTTATGCCCCTGAACAAGGCAGTTAATCCCTAGACTGACTTGCCTAGTTAAGTAAAAAAAATGTATAATATCAGACAGTGTGAAAGGAAGACCCAGAAAAT
Organism: Hucho hucho; assembly: GCA_003317085.1. NCBI lineage: Eukaryota > Metazoa > Chordata > Actinopteri > Salmoniformes > Salmonidae > Hucho > Hucho hucho. The sequence continues at coordinate 693,255 of QNTS01000212.1, forward strand.
TGTTAAAGACTCCAAGCAATAGACTGCTTTCTCTGCTTCTGCATGGCAAGGTGTACCGGAGCATCAAGTCTGACACCAACAGGCTCCTGAACAGCTTCTATCCCCAAGCCATAAGACTGCTAAATAGCTAACAAAATGTCTACACGGACTATCTGCACTGACCCTTGTATTTAATTTTTGCACTGTCTCTATGCACACTCACAGGACTCTACACACACACATTTACACTAACTCTACACACACGCACACACTCACATACAATCATCAAATATGCTGCTGCTATGCTGTTTATCATATTTCCTGATGTCTAGATTCAACGAATTGTGTGAGGAGTAGGAATGGGCAGATTTCTCCATTCCCTTCTCCTGCCGTTGTATTGGGCAGTTCAATAGTGAGAAATGTATCAGTCCCTGGAACAAAAAACATTATGCTATCCAGGAGCATGAGTACAGGACATCAATATGCTGCTTCAAAACATTTTAAACCAGCATCAGCAAATTGAGTCTATCATAGTTCATGTGGGATTCAATGACAAGGACAGCTCAGAACAGCTGAAGATGGATTTTGAAAGAACTGATTGGGTCACTACTTGACACTAACAAACGGCCCATAATATCTGGCGCTCTGCCCTCCCTAAATCGTGGCATTGAATGGTTCAGCAGACTTTTAGCTCTCCATAACTGGCTACGGGACTATTTGTTCAGAGAGTGCATATTAATAAACAAATGAACAAAACAAGAAACACGAACAAGGAAACTGAACGCCTGGGGAAGGAACCAAAAGGGAGTGACATATATATGGGGAAGGTAATCCGGGAGGTGCTGGAGTCCAGAGTAGGTGCACGTAACGATGGTGACAGGTGTGCGTCATAACGAGCAGCCTGGTGACCTAGAGGCCGGAGAGGTAGCACACCCGACAGTACCCCTTCCCCAACTCGCGGCTCCAGCCGCCAACCAAAGGGACGATCCCGGGGATCAGGAGCGGACCGGTCACCCCTACTGATGCGCGTGAACCTGACACTGGCTAGGGCGCGGAAACCTGCCAGACCGGCTGGGGCAGGGGAACCTGGTGATCCGGCAGAGGCATGAGAGCCAGACGAGCCGGTGGAAGCAGGGGAGCCTGGCGATCCAGCGAAGGCATGAAAGCCCGACGATCCGGCTGAGGCAGGGGAGCCTGGCAATCCGGCTGAGGCAGGGGAGCCTGACGAGCCGGCGGAGGCAGGGGAGCCTGGCGATCTGGCTGAGGCATGAGAGCCTGTAGCGGCTCCCAGACCCGACGTCATTCCCACTGACACACAAAATACACTCCCTGATGCTTCCCTTAGGTGAGGCGCTATTCTGTAATGTGTGCGCTGGGAGTCGGGAAGCAAGTTCAGGGAGTGCATAATTTTATGAACAAAACAAGAAACACAAACAACGCACAGACAGGAAACTGAAACAGAAACAATAATGTCTGGGGAACGAACCAAAGGGAGTGACAGCTGAGTCCAGGTGAGTATGAAGATGCACAGGTGCTCGTAACGATGGTGACAGGTGTGCGTCATAACGAGCAGCCTGGTGACCTAGAGGCCGGAGAGGGAGCACACGTGACACTATTGCAGCTTTGTGATTGTAACATCTATTGACAATTTTGATACCTTCTGGAAACAAAGCACGTATTATAAGGAGGATGGGATAATCCAAATCATTTGGGGTCCTGGATCCTTTCACAACATTATAAGGCTGAGTTGGAACAATGACTTATCAATGACCAGCTAATTTAATCCCTACCATTGTGTTGTTGAGTTGTCATAATGCTTCAGCAAATGTACATTATCCCAGATACATTGGAAGACACAATGTAAGTAACCTAATTTATGTCCCTCTTAATGCCTTCAAATTTCTCTGCTGATCTCACAACTATTGTAAGCAGTAATCATGTGCCTATGAACCAGTTGTACTGTTAGCACTGAGGTGGTGTGCCCGTAGGAAGTCCACTGTGTGCAGCTCACATTGCACAAACATACACAACATGACCATGTCTACCACTGCTAAGCTTCACAGTAAAGCAATGAAAACAATCAAGCACCCCAGAAAAGTGCAAATAGAAATCGACATTAACATACACTACCAGTCAAAAGTTTGGACATAACTACTCATTCCAGGGTTTTTCTTTATTTTTACATTGTAGAACAATAGTGAAGATATCACAACTAAACTCAGCAAAAATGGAAACGTCCTCACTGTCAACTGCGTTTATTTTCAGCAAAATTAACGTGTAAATATTTGTATGATCATAACAAGATTCAACAACTGAGGCATAAAATGAACAAGTTCCACAGACATGTGACTAACAGAAATTGAATAATGTATCCCTGAACAAAGGGGCCACCAGCTGCATTAAGTACTGCAGTGCATCTCCTCATGAACTGCACCAGATTTGCCAGTTCTTGCTGTGAGATGTTAGCACACTCTTCCACCAAGGCACCTGCAAGTTCCCGGACATTTCTGGGGGGAATGGCCCTAGCCCTCACCTTCCGATCCAACAGGTCCCAGAGGTGCTCAATGGGATTGAGATACGGGCTCTTCGCTAGCCATGGCAGAACACTGGCATTCCTGTCATGCAGGAAATCACGCACAGAACAGGCAGTATGGCTGGTGGCATTGTCATGCTGGAGGGTCATGTCAGGTTGAGCCTGCAGGAAGGGTACCACATGAGGGAGGAGGATGTGTTCCCTGTAACGCACAGCGTTGAGATTGCCTGCAATGACAACAAGCTCAGTCCGATGATGCTGTGACACACCACCCCAGACCATGACCACCTCCAAATCAATCCCGCTCCAGAGTACAGGCCTCGGTGTAACGCTCATCCGACCATCACCCCTGGTGAGACAAAACCGCGACTCGTCAGTGAAGAGCACTTTTTGCCAGTCCTGTCTGGTCCAGCGACGGTGGGTTTGTGCCCATAGGCGACATTGTTGCCGGTGATGTCTGTCTCTCAGCCTATTATGGACAGTCTGAGCACTGATGGAGGGATTGTGCATTCCTGGTGTAACTCGGGCAGTTGTTGTTGCCATCCTGTACCTGTCATGTGTAATGTTCGGATGTACCAATCCTGTGCAGTTGTTGTTACACGTGGTCTGCCACTGCGAGGACGATCAGCTGTCTGTCTTGTCTCCCCCCGTAACGCTGTCTTAGGCGTCTCACAGTACGTACATTGTAATTTTTTGCCCTGGCCACATCTGCAGTCCTCATTCCTCCTTGCAGCATGCCTAAGGCACGTTTATGCAGATGAGCAGGGACCCTGGGCATCTTTCTTTTGGTGTTTTTCAGAGTCAGTAGAAAGGCCTCTTTAGTGTCCTAAGTTTTCATAACTGTGACCTTAATTGCCTACCGTCTGTAAGCTGTTAGTGTCTTAACGACCGTTCCAGAGCTGCATGTTCATTAATTGTTTATGGTTCATTAAACACGCATGGGAAACAGTGTTTAAACCCTTTGCAATGAAGATCTGTGAAGTTATTTGGATTTTTACAAATTATCGTTGAAAGACAGGGTCCTAAAAAAATCCTGTTTCTTTTTCTGATTAGTTTATGAAATAACACATATGGAATCATGTAGTAACCAAAAAAAGTGTTAAACAAATCAAAATATAGGCCAGGTGATCTGATGCAGCACTCCAGCACTCTCCTGCTTGTAGTCTTGATATCTTCACTATTATTCTACAATGTAGAAAAACCCTTGAATGAGTAGGTGTGTCCAAAATCTTGACTGTTACTGTATGTGGCTTAAGAACCTTAAGGTTCATGAAATCAATAATTTGGTAGTAACAGATGACATTCATATCTCTGAAACTCACTTATCTAATACCTTTGATGATACAGTGGTAGCAATACATGGCTATAATATCAACAGAAAAGACAGAAATGCCAAAGGTTGAGGTGTTGCCGTTTATATTCAGAACCACATTCCTGTAAAACTTAGAGAGGATCTCATGTTAAATACTGTTAAAGTAATATGGCTACAGGTTCATCTGCCTCACCTAAAGCCCATTCTGGTGGGAAGCTGCTATAGACCACCAAAGTGCTAACAGTCAGTATCTGGGTAACATGTGTGAAATGCTTGATAATGTATATGATATCAACAGAGAGGTGTATTTTCTAAGTAATTGAAATATAGATTCGCTTTCAGACTGCCCACTCAAAAAAAAGCTTCAAACTGTAACTTGTGCCTGCATCCTGGATCAGGTTATCAGTCAACCTACCAGGGTAGTTACAAACAGCACAGGAATGAAATCATCAACATGTATTGATTACATCCTTACTAATGGTGCAGAAATTTGCTTTAAAAGGGTATCAAATCCATCGGATGAAGTGATCACAATATAGTAGCCATATCTAGGAAAACCAAAGTTCCAAAGGCTGGGCCTAATATAGTGTATAAGAGTACACAATAGGTTTTGAAGAGTGTGCAACACTTGTATATTGATGAATGTTTTATAATTCTACTAGTGCCCCAATGATCCCTAAGAGGTTATTGAACCCTAGGGGGGAGATGGAGTGCAGGTCAGGGGAAGCTCGGGCGAGTTGCTGGAAACCAGGTGAGGAGGCTGAGACTGGAGCGAGAGGGGTTGAGACAGGGTAAGCAGGTCCAGAAGGGAATCCAAGGGGGTAGTAGAGTGGGGAATCAAAGTAGCAGGAAGAAGAGCCGTGGGACAGGAGACAGGGACCAGAGTCAGAGCGGGCAGAATGAACAGAGATTACGAACCGGCAGCGTGGAAGTGGCAGGGCTGAGTATTTGTAGAGGTCTTGATTATGTAACAGGTTGCAGCTGGTGGGGATCTGCTCTGACTCCAGCAAACCTGTCTCCGCCCACACAATCACACACACACACAGAGGGAGAGGGAGAGGGAGAGGGAGAGGGAGAGGGAGAGGGAGAGGGAGAGG
>QNTS01000212.1:711487-746055 GCA_003317085.1 Hucho hucho
TGACCAAATACTTATTTTCCACCATAATTTGCAAATAAATAAATTAAAAATCCTACAATGTGATTTTCTGGATTTCTTTTTCTCATTTCGTCTGTCATAGTTGAAGTGTACCTATGATGAAAATTACAGGCCTCTCTCATCTTTTTAAGTTGGAGAACTTGCACAATTGGTGACTGACTAAATACTTTTTTGCCCCACTGTAAGACATAAAAGTTGAAATAAGTCATTCTCTCTACTATTATTCTGACACTTCACATTCTTACAATGAAGTGGTGATCCTAACTGACCTAATACAGGGAATTTTTACTAGGAATAAATGTCAGAAATTGTGAGAAACTTAGTTCAAATGTATTTGGCTCAGGTGTATGTAAACATTCGACTTCAACTGTACATGTAGCTTCTCTTTTGTCATTATATGTTGCCCTAGAAGACTAAATAAACTTTTGCTCGTGAATGCTTCAATCTAGTTGACATCGGTAACATTTTCTCTATCATCTTTCGCAGAGCATAGACGTTTAGGGACTGGGGAGAAAATACAATATAGCAACAACAACAAAAAAACTGGAAAGATTTCCTATGCAAAATGTCCCAATGACATCAGTTTGACCATTGTAAGGAAAAAGAAAGCTGTGAAAATGACCCAACGTGTTTCTAATACGATTTCGGCTTTGATGCATATTTCATGTGGTTGAAATACTATCAGCTTTGATGATGCAGAAAGAAATCATATTTCTCCACTCCTGTTCCCAAGTCCAAATTTGGCCTACATTTGGTGTATAATTTTACTGGAAGAAATGCTTAATTCTGCAGGGGACAAGTATTACTAGAGAACGTTGGTTATGTATTTATTACCCCAGAATGTTTGTTACCCCAGAGGACAATTCAGACATAATGTTTTTTTTAAACTGCTCCCTGTAATTCTTAAAAAAATATATATTTTTAAATAAATTGACAGTTACGGCAGATGCCTGAAGTTTTTTTTCTAGGTGTGAAGATATTTCAACAAGTCCAGGCAATAACAGGTTACACTGATAACTTGAGCTTGGTTCCCAAGTTTCTAAACCATACTGTAACGTGTACACTAAGAATCGGGAAGCAAGTACAGGGAGTGAATTTAATAAATTACGGAACAAAACAAGAAACACGAGTAGCATACAGACATGAAACACAGAAACAGAGTCAATAACGCCTGGGGAAATAACCAAAGGGAGTGACAGATATAGGGGAGGTAATCAGGAAGGTGATGGAGTCCAGGTGAATCTCACGAGGCACAGGTGCTAGTAACGATGGTAGCAGGTGTGCGTAATACTGAGTAAACTGGTGATGTCGAGCGCCGGAGCGGGGGAGCGGTAGTAGACGTGACACATACCAAACCATCTTTGGTATAGTGTCACCATAATATTTGAACCCTTGCAAAAAGATCGCAGTTTTGAAACTGCAGTAAAAGTGCAGTAACTACAGTCAACTGTGGTATTTGGGATGCAGTAATTACAGAATAACTGCAGTTCTACTGCACTCTGACTGCAATCTTTTTTCGTAAGGGAATTGAGGAAGTGAGATCATAATCATTAGGATATTTTAGCGATCCGCAGTAGAAGACTTCCTAAATGCCCCCCAGCCTTCAGATATGAGCTAAACAGCTAACTTGCACCTAGTATGCGTTTTTAGGCTATGGATGAGAAAGTGAACTTGTTCCAAATGTTTAGCTCAGTTGTATGCTGCTTGCATTAAATAGGGACAATATTATTTTATGATGAATTTGATGCAAACCCAGCTAGCACAGTGGATCTGGGCCGATTGGATCTGGGAGTCATGCGGAGATTGAGCTTGGGCCGATTCCGGTGTGAGTTATCTGGCCCAAATGTATTACTTGGGGCTTGGGACGATTGTGGCTACTCTCTGGCAGATGGTTTCGGGCTGCTTTATGTAATTAACATTTCATTATTTACTTATTTTTCCATAAAATAGTAGTTCAAATAGAATTGATACGGAAGACAAACTAAATGTAGATTTCAGCTTTGAAAGTCATTTTCAAAGCTGAGTTTAAACATCCACAGTGGACCACCACCTGCACTCGTGCAGATCTACTTCAACCTGTCTACCAGCGCACGAGTTAATGAGGCGCTTGCTATTCCAACTGTCATAAACTGTCACAAGAGCTCGAACAGCAAAACGGTAGGTAGACACCCCTTTTGTTAAGATGGAAACAAAATAGCTAGCCAACTAATTATTGTTATTTTGTGACAGCTCTAACATTAAAGGTAATCTATTTATTATATTTTGTTGGTGGTATCGTTTGCTAAATGGTCTGGTAAAATGATCGGGAAATCAGAGTATGTTCACGTTATGTGTTTCTGTGATTGTGTTTACAATATGACTTCTTATCCAATTTGGACATTAAGTATCTGGATAATTTTTTAAATAATATTCTGAAGAAAGTTATTTTACTGTTACCAGTGTGAAAAGGCTGGTTATCAGTAGCCTAACGTTAATTTATAGGACTGAGTAGGATATCGACACATAAAACGACTAACGTTTCCCGTTAGGGGATTTCGAACTTTTCAAACATGCTGCTCTGTCTCTCTAGCCTGCCAGCTAATTCCAGCAGTAGCCCCAGCTCTTCCTCCTGCAGCGAGCCAGCTATTCAGCCAACAAAGGTGATTAAGGTTCCTAAGAATTAATGCAAGTCGCTGCCTTTTAGTAATTCAGTTAATTAATCATTTGTGTTTTAGAGCTTCGCCCTCAACGTCAGCGTTTGTCAGAAATGACTGAGAAGTATTCAGAGTGTAGTGTGACTTCAAACATCCAGCGAAGGTGTACTGCAAAAGTGTCAAGATTTCTGACATCTATCCAACAAGAGCAGTCTACACTTCATGTAGAGGCCGCTGAGGAAATGTTGTTCAGTGGTCAGGACTTTGAGGATGAACTGTTTGTGGATGTGTTGATGGACACTGAAGGTGTAGGAGAAGCTGGAGGTCAGGGTGAGGTTGATGATGCTGAGGAGAATGTTGATGATGAGGGTGATGATGTCAAGGAGATGGTTGACAATGAGGTTGAAAGTCCAACGGACTGTTTCAAAGGCTACTTGGTGAATTGTGCTCTTGTATATGGAATAACAGTTGCGTTAACAGCCCTGCTTTCGATTCTGAGGTTCCATCATACAACCTTGCCAAAAGATGCAAGGACCCTCCTCAATACCAACAGAGGCTACAGAGTAGATAGGGTTGCAAGTGGCACTTTTTCTTTACTTTGGTATTCCAAAATAGGTATATGTTGAAATTACAACTCAATGTTGATGGGCTTCCTCATTTCAAAAGTTATTCTATGCAGCTGTGGCCCACATTGGGACTGATGCAAGGATTTAACATTAAGAAACCCTTTCTGATTGCACTTTTTGGTGGAACATCTTAACCAAATTCATTGGCAGTGTACCTAGAAGATTTAATGGAAGATGCAAAACAATTACACTCTGGCTTTACGTTTAAATTGAAACAATTAGTTCAGTAATGTGTGATGCCCCTGCAATGGTAGCCGCAGGATCACAGTATACTTGAATAAACAACAAACACTGAGTCTCGAAAACTCACTCAGGAAATGAACGCCCTGGTAAACAATTCAAGCTTCTGCAAAAGACAACAGAAAACACACCACCTCTTTTAACAGGGAAATCATAGTGAGTAAATTGGACACACCCAAGTGTCGTTAATGTCTCTAGGACGGTCTCTGCCGCTCTCTGATGACATGTGGAACCATGACAGATTTTATGAATGAGTTCATGTTTAAGTTCTTACACTGTCAACACAGTATTCAACATTTTTGTAAGCCATAAAATGAGCGTTCTTCCAGTCAGCGCTACAACAAGCACTGCAGAAGTAATGAATGAGGTGTTGTTATTATTAGCAGTGTCACGACTTCCGCCGAAGGTGCCTCTTCTGCTTGTTCGGGCGGCGTTCGGCGGTCGTCGTCACCGGCCTACTAGCTGCTACCGATCCCTTTTCCCTCATTGTCTTTTGTATTGGTTTCACCTGTGTCTTGTTTAGTTGGTAGGCTAGGGCTATTTAAGTTGGTGAGACCCGCCTCCTTTTGTGCGGGTTTGTTTTCTGTTTGTTGGCAGACGTTCGTTGGAGTTTATTTCGCTGTTGCTTTGTTATTTGGTCAAGTGCGCCCGTTTAGTGTGTTTTGTGTTTGTTTCCATTTTTCGCACTTTATTAAATACAGGTCTGCATTTAAACCTCTGCTCTCTGCGCCTGACTCCACACCTTACACTCCAGCCTTGTGACAAGCAGCTTGGGTCTTTTTTAATATCTAGGAATATTACACTTTCTCTGTTCATAGGTGTAACAACATGAATTTGTGCATGAGACAGAAATAATGCTGTGCGACTCAAGTTTTGCCATCAGCTGGAAGACAGTGTCCATTTCTGGTCAGTGCTGAGACTGACCATCAGATGCAGGCACCACCAACCCAGTAAAATAAATGATTACATTATTTAAATGTATGCTCACTCAGCTGTGCCTCACATGTAATAAAACAACAGATCTATTACCGGTGTTATCATATAGCCTACCCTTTTAATATACAGTGAGGGAAAAAAGTATTTGATCCCCTGCTGATTTTGTACGTTTGCCCACTGACAAAGAAATGATCAGTCTATAATTTTAATGGTAGGTTTATTTGAACAGTGAGAGACAGAATAACAACAAAAAAATCCAGAAAAACGCATGTGAAAAATGTTATAAATTGATTTGCATTTTAATGAGGGAAATAAGTATTTGACCCCCTCTCAATCTGAAAGATTTCTGGCTCCCAGGTGTCTTTTATACAGGTAACGAGCTGAGATTAGGAACACACTCTTAAAGGGAGTGCTCCTAATCTCAGCTTGTTACCTATATAAAAGACACCTGTCCAAAGTGTTGTGGTCAGATGAGACCAAAATGGAGCTCTTTGGCATCAACTCAACTCGCCGTGTTTGGAGGAGGAGGAATGCTGCCTATGACCCCAAGAACACCATCCCCACCGTCAAACATGGAGGTGGAAACATTACGCTTTGGGGATGTTTCTCTGCTAAGGGGACAGGACAACTTCACCTCATCAAAGGGACGATGGACGGGGCCATGTACCGTCAAATCTTGGGTGAGAACCTCCTTCCCTCAGCCAGGGCATTGAAAATGGGTTGTGGATGGGTATTCCAGCATGACAATGACCCAAAACACACGGCCAAGGCAACAAAGGAGTGGCTCAAGAAGAAGCACATTAAGGTCCTGGAGTGGCCTAGCCAGTCTCCAGACCTTAATCCCATAGAAAATCTGTGGAGGGAGCTNTACAGTGAGGGAAAAAAGTATTTGATCCCCTGCTGATTTTGTACGTTTGCCCACTGACAAAGAAATGATCAGTCTATAATTTTAATGGTAGGTTTATTTGAACAGTGAGAGACAGAATAACAACAAAAAAATCCAGAAAAACGCATGTGAAAAATGTTATAAATTGATTTGCATTTTAATGAGGGAAATAAGTATTTGACCCCCTCTCAATCTGAAAGATTTCTGGCTCCCAGGTGTCTTTTATACAGGTAACGAGCTGAGATTAGGAACACACTCTTAAAGGGAGTGCTCCTAATCTCAGCTTGTTACCTATATAAAAGACACCTGTCCAAAGTGTTGTGGTCAGATGAGACCAAAATGGAGCTCTTTGGCATCAACTCAACTCGCCGTGTTTGGAGGAGGAGGAATGCTGCCTATGACCCCAAGAACACCATCCCCACCGTCAAACATGGAGGTGGAAACATTACGCTTTGGGGATGTTTCTCTGCTAAGGGGACAGGACAACTTCACCTCATCAAAGGGACGATGGACGGGGCCATGTACCGTCAAATCTTGGGTGAGAACCTCCTTCCCTCAGCCAGGGCATTGAAAATGGGTTGTGGATGGGTATTCCAGCATGACAATGACCCAAAACACACGGCCAAGGCAACAAAGGAGTGGCTCAAGAAGAAGCACATTAAGGTCCTGGAGTGGCCTAGCCAGTCTCCAGACCTTAATCCCATAGAACATCTGTGGAGGGAGATGAAGGTTCGAGTTGCCAAACGTCAGCCTCGAAACCTTAATGACTTGGAGAAGATCCGCAAAGAGGAGTGGGCCAAATCCCTCCTGAGATGTGTGCAAACCTGGTGGCCAACTACAAGAAACGTCTGACCTCTGTGATTGCCAACAAGGGTTTTGCCACCAAGTACTAAGTCATGTTTTCCAGAGGGGTCAAATACTTATTTCCCTCATTAAAATGCAAATCAATTGATAACATTTTTCACATGCGTTTTTCTGGATTTTTTTGTTGTTATTCTGTCTCTCACTGTTCAAATAAACCTACCATTAAAATTATGGACTGATCATTTCTATGTCAGTGGGCAAACGTACAAAATCAGCAGGGGATCAAATACTTTTTTCCCTCACTGTAATAACAAAATGTTGCCCAAACAACAATGCACTGGCAGGTCAATTCAAGCAAAGCCAATATGTGGTGATAATGTATTGGGCCTATAGCTTACTGCACAAACCTCATTGCTACAGTACTGTTTTTAATTGGTTAATGTTGCATAGGCTTATGTTTTTTAAGTCATGTTAAAAATAAAATCTGACTCAGAATGTGATCTTAACTCAGAAAAGGTTGGTGACCACTGTTCTAGAGTTTTCTATGTTAACACTATCAACTTTTCACTTTACTGTGGCAATTCTGATTGAATCAACGCAATATTAGCCACTTTCAATGCAACATACTGAAACAAACTAACTATGCAAGAGATTTTGTTGTAGGATTCTATTGCATTGATACTCACTATGCGGCATAACCAATCAGAGCTGCAGTAGGCCTATATGCAAATAGACCATTGCCATATATGGATCTGTGCCATTTACTTTGAACTGGACTGTGTTTACAGCATGAGCGGTCATTAGATGCAGCTTGTTTTGAGATCAAAGCGAGAGCTACATGTAGCCACGTGTGCACATTTTGTTCCTATCCTTTGCTAGTTAGTGAGCTATTAGCCAAGTTATAGATTATTTGTAGTCAGCAATAGGGGAGTGATTGCTTCCTACAATACCACAAAACAAGTACATTTCTAGATAGGCATAGAGTAGCATAATAGGCATAGGGTAGAATAATTTGTCTGATTCTCTTTAATAATGATATGGGATTAATAATGCATTTTATTTTGTATAGTGGTTTCAAACAACACAACATTTTCAGTCACCTCTTGTCTGAAGGACAAGTGGATAAACAGGTTAACGTCAGTGTCGTGTCTTTGGCATCATTAAAGTGAAGACTGTTATTTTATCAAATCAATTCTCTGTAATTATTATTACGTGAAATTCGAAGCATTATCAAGTGCTTCTCAAATTGTGAATGAGAGACTGATGAAGTGTGTACAGCCTGCGCAAACAAAACTAAGCAGAGCTCATGCCTTTCAAGCTACCTTTTTCAAATCATCATTAGAGTCGCATCATGCAGCCTTACAATGTATTAAAAATCAAAACATATAGCCCAACATTTGTAGAACAATTAAAGTTACATTAATAACTCTAAATTAAGCATACAGATGTAGTTAATACGACAGTAGCTAAGATTGGGAGAAGTCTGTCCATAATAAAGGCGCTGCTATGCATTCTTAACAACACTATCAACAAGGCAGGTCCTACAGGCCCTGGTTTTGCCACATCTGGACTGCTGTTCAGTAGTATGGTCAGGTGTATGTATGGTCAGGGACTTGGGAAATTTGCAGTTGGCTCAGAACAGCGCAGCATGTCTGGCGCTTAAAAGTACACGAAGAGCTAACATTAATGACATGCATGTCAATCTCTCATGGCTCAAAGTGGAAGAGAGATTGACATCATCATTACTTGTTTTCGTAAGAGGTGTTGACAAGCTGAAGGTACCGAGGTGTCTGTTTAAAATACTAGCACACAGCTCGTACACCCATGCATACTGTAATGAATACTCAGGGATAAAAAGGTGTAGATTCACGCACAGAGCACAGCAGGTGAAATCAATTAACAGAAATGAAAGACAGGGCTACTTTCAAGAACACACCGAAACAGGGTTATGTTCAAGAACACAATGAAACAGAACACAAGGTTAACTAAGAAAATAAATACAGAACCTTGCAGTACACACCCAGAAACGGAGTAAGGCAGAGGGATGAATGCATGAGTGAGTTCTGAGCGTATTTGGCCCAGGCCATATACCGACTCCAGTCGTGTGGAGAGGCAGAACATTGTTGGCGGAGGTACTTCCCCATTTCTTGGTTCAGGCGTTCCATCTGCCCGTTGGTCAGGGGATGGTACCTAGAGGAGAGGCTGAGGGCGACCCCCAGTCGGTCACAGAAGGCACACCACACCCGGGAGACAAACTGGGGCCTGTGGTCAGAGATCATGTCCTCCGGAATCCCATGCAGATGGAACACCTGCTGGAACAGCCAATTCCATGTCATTAGGTAAATTAGGAAGATTTTAGAAAAATGGTCTACTATGACAAGGATGGTGGTGTTACCAGAGGATTCAGGATGGTCTGTGATGATGTCAACAGCTATGTGAGACCAGGGTCTGTGAGGGATTGGCAAAGGTTGAATCTTACCGGAAGGGAGATGACAAGGGCTTTTGGTTTGGGCGCAGACTGGATGCCAGTGAGGACCACCAAAACTTACAGGCTAGAAGTTCGGTGGTTTGTGTAATGCCTGGATGTCCTGACCCCAAGGACGTGTGACACCATTGCATCAGTTGGGTTCTAACAGCTGCTGGTGCGTAACTCCTTCCAGCTGGTGTCTCAGGAGGATCCGGGTCTGAGGTTAGGGCTTGTATGGCAGAGTGAACCTCACACTGTACTGGTCCCATAATGCAAGAGGAAGGAAGAATGGGTGTAGGGTCTGAGTTACTGGTCGGAAGGTCAAACTGGCAGGAGAGAGCATCAGCTTTTACGTTTTTCTTTCCAGGGATGTAAGTAACATAAAAATGGAAGCGTGTGAAGAAGCCCCTCTGATATATTCCAAATTACGATGATCTGTTAGGATGAGAACGGGATGTTGTGAGCCCTCCAAACAGTGGCACCACTCCTCGAGGGCCAGCTTGATGGCGAGGAGTTCTGTTCCCCACATTGTAATTCCTCTCAGCGGAGGATAACTTCCTGGAAAAGAAGGCACAGGGATGTGATTTTGGAGGTGTTCCCACCCGCTGAGAGAGTATGGCTCCTACTCCTACTTGGGAGGCATCCACCTCCAGGGTGAAAGGAAGGGTCGGATCAGGTTGGTGAAGGACAGGAGCTGAGGTGAAGAGGTGTTTCAAGTTGTTGAATGCAGTTAGGGTGGTATCAGTCCATTGAAGTGTCCGGGACTTTTAGCTGGTAAGGGCAGTGAGGGGAGCAGCAGTAGAACTGAAGTTTCCCGAATTAACCGGCGATAATAGTTGGAGAACCCAATAAAACTTTGAAGTTCCTTAAGGGAGGGGTGACAGGTGTTAGATTCATGTCAAGCTCTTGTACTAGCTGGTGAGCGATAAAATGACCTGCTGCTCCCGAGTCTATTCATCCCTCTACGTACTTAACTTCCAACCTGACAGAGATCAAATCAAATCAAATCAAAGTGTATTTGTCACGTGCACCGAATACAACAGGTGTAGACCTTACAGTGAATACGAATGAATGTCCGAGATTGGTTATCACGTTTTTTCCATAATCCACTTGTTATCCATTCATTTCTTTATTTTTGTTGTCATATATGTCATCGCTCCGATATATGTCATCGCTCCGACATTTTCATCGCTCCGATATTTTCATCGCTCCGATGTATGTCTGTGGCCAATCAGTCGCTGATTGAGGTAGTATATGTACATGTAGTTACGGATAAAGTGACTATGCATATATGATGAACAGAGAGTACAGGTGTACCAACCGTGTAGCATCATACCCAAGAAGACTCAATGCTGTAATCGCTGTCAAAGGTGCTTCAACAAAGTACTGAGTAAAGGGTCTGCATTCTTATCTAAATGTGATATATATATGTATTTTTTTTATAAATTTGCTAACATTTATAAAAAACTGTTTTTGCTTTGTCATTATGGGCTATTGTGTGTAGATTGATTGATTGATTGAATGAAAAACAATTTAATCCATTTTAGAATAAGGCTGTAAAGTAACAAAAAAAAAGTCAAGGGGTCTGAATATGTTCCGAGTGCAATAAAAAAGTAATTGCCCCCTTTTGGATGTTCTCTATTTTTGCAATTTTTTATACTGAATGTTATCAGATTAGGCATACATTTGCCAAAACACACATGGAAGCACCTGGTTGATCATCAAGACTCTTGGAAGAATGTTCAATAGACATATGATTCAAAAGTATAACTTTTTGGATGATGGGCCCCATTATGGCAAAAACCAAACACTGCATTCCACAGTAAGAACCTAATACCAACAGTCAAGCATGGTTGTGGTAGTGTGATGGTTTGGGGATGCTTTGTCGCCTCTGGACCTGGATGACTTGCCTTAATAGAAGGAACCATTAAGTATGCTCTGTATCAGAGAATTCTACAGGAGAATGTCAGGCCATCCATCTGTGAGCTGAAGCTGAAGTGTAGCTGGGTCATGCAGCAAGACAATGATCCAAAACACACAATCAAGTCTACATGAAAATGGTTTGGAATGGCCTAGTCAAAGTCCAGACCTAATCCCAATTGAGATGTTGTGACAGGACTCGAAACGAGCAGTTCATGCTTGAAAACCCACAAATGTCACTGAGTTACAGCAGTTTTGCTGTAGATTGGGCCAGAATTCCTCCACAGCGATGTGAGACTGATCAACAACTACAGGAAGTGTTTGGTTGGAGTCATTACAGCTAAAGGTGGCACAACCAGTTATTGAGTGTAAGGAGGAAATTCGATTTTCACACAGGGGCATTGGGTGTTGCGTAAGTTTGTTAATGAAATGAATGAAATAAGTATGTAATTGTTGTGTTATTTGTTCACTCAGGTTCCCTTTATTTAATATTAGGTTTTGGTTAAAGATCTGATAAGATTCAGTATTAAAAATATGCAAAAGTAGAGAAAATACTTTTTCAAAATACTTTTTCACGGCACTGTATGCACACATTAGAATACAAAAACACAGTCATGGTAAGCTCAAGTAAAACATCACAAATCACCCAGAGAAACAGTTACAATTCATCCAAAAATAACCCCCAATCAATACTTGAAAATGCCCAAACGGCACCAGAACTGCACCAGAACATCCCTTATTCACAAATTTCTTTTTGCAAGATAATTCTCGTATTTGTCTGTGGTTTTTAAGTAGAGATGGAGTTACGTTATGTCTGTAGAGCCTGTGCAAGTGGGACACATAGTACATGGTTGCCAGACATTTGACAGTTTCAACATCTTTACTAGAACTGTGAAACCTGAACAAGTTTGTAATGCTTGACGTGTGTTTTAGAATCTCTTGGAAATTTCCAAATAAGTAACAGCCAAGAAACACTATTAGCAAAGAATCTGCATGATGCAGAACAGAGTTAAAGCTGGTTGGCCTTGAACAAAATGTATATGCAAATGAAAAAAATAACATATCCCAAACTGACAAGCATCTGGCTGGGTCAGAAGAGAAGATGAATGTTGGTTAAGTACTTGATTTCACAGCTCCCAAGCCATAAAGTAAGCAATGCCATGCATCATTGCGTCTGCAAATTGTTCAAAGGCATCCGAGCATTGGAAGGCTTCCTGCCTGACCCAATCCAAAAATCACAAAATATGTAATGTACCTTCTGCATGAAAGATTGAGAAAAATAATACATAAACCCCACACTACACCCACGTAGAAGGAACAAAAACACTTCAGGCCTTGAAGTGATGTTTTCACAGTATGGACTGGATGAGGTAATGTTTTAGTTGTCTCTGCGTCGCTCTCCAAGACCTGTTTATGGTAGGTGAGAATTTTCCTCCACACTTTAGTTTCCCTTAATGTCCCGACTCTTTCGTGTTCAGAGACACTAAGGAGCATGTCACCATTATTATAGCTGAAATATTTGTCTGCTTGGACTGCCACTTGTTTATGCTTTTAAGAAACCAGGCATTACAGAATGGCCATACTATGAGCCCTCACAGCACATTGTTCAAATATTGTTCATCCCTACTTACCAGTTCTAGGGAAGTGAGAATTATGGGGAATGTGTGTGGTTGTGTGGTTAATTGCACCATCACTTCTGGGAGACAGAAGTACAAAAAAACAGGCTCTTGCCAGACAACTGTGCTGGTCCTCCATTAGTCACAGGGCAAATGCAAAACGTCAGCTTAATTTCAGTGGGGGGAAAAAATAATCTAGAGATGTTAGTTATCAAAGTAGGCTTCGAGGGCATGAGCTGGCAATAAGGTTAGCATTGTTCAAGTCTTGCTCACTGTCAGCTATAGCTACAGATGTTAACAAGGCGTCTGAAGTTTGTAATTTCCACTTCGAAAAATGGATCAACCCCTACAAAAATGTCAATTAATTATAATCCACATAATAATTAACATGTCCTATTGCTGCAGGAGTATTTTCTTGATGTAGCAAACTGGCTCAAATTAAGATCCTTCATCTTCACTGTGTTCCTTCTCCACAGCTGGAGAAGGAACACAGTGATCCAATACTGTGAAGATGTATTAAGGGAATATGTAGTTATCCTGCATCAGGCATTGGAATGATGACACAATGTTGAAGAAAGGCAGATTACCACCCAGGGAATTGACAGTGAAAGTTCATGAGAGGTCTGTGGGATATTTTGTCGAAGTAGGCCTCTGTGGTGAGACTGATCCAGTCTGCAGCGTGAAGAAATATTAAAGTAAGTAAACATGCATGAGAGCATCAGCTGTTCTGGACGACTGTGTGATCAGGCTCTCCGCAGCCGATGTGAGTAAGACCTTTAAACAGATCAACATTCACAAGGCCGCAGGGCCAGACGGATTACCAGGATGTGTACTCTGAGCATGCGCTGACCAACTGGCAAGTGTCTTCACTGACATTTTCAACGTCTCCCTGTCTGCAATACCAACATGTTTCAAAGAGAACACCATAGTCCCTGTGCCCAAGAACACTAAGGTAACCTGCGTAAATGACTACCAACCTGTAGCACTCACGTCTGTAGCCATGAAGTGCTTTGAAAGGCTGGTCAAGGCTCACATCAACACCATTATCCCAGAAACCCTAGACCCACTCCAATTTGCATACCACCCCAAAAGAGCCACAGACGATGCAATCTCTATTGCACTCCACACTGCCCTTTCACACCTGGACAAAAGGAACACCTATGTGAGAATGCAATTCATTGACTACAGCTCAGCGTTTAACACCATATTGCCGTCAAAGATCATCACTAAGCTAAGAACCCTGGGACTAAACACCTCCCTCTGCAACTGGATCCTGGACTTCCTGACAGGCCGCCCCCCAGGTGGTAAGGGTTGGTAACAACACATCCGCCATGCTGATCCTCAATACTGGGGCCCCTCAGGGGTGCGTGCTCATTTCTTATTTTTGTAGGTTTTTTTCTTAACTGCATTGTTGGTTAACTTCTTAGGGAGCGGCAGCAGAGGTGACGGTATTGGAGAGTCTGGCGTGCCCAAAGTAAATTGCCTGCCACTCAGGCTCAGAAAATAGGATATGCACATAATTAGTACTATTGGATAGGAAACACTCTGAAGTTTCTAAAAGTGTTAACATAATGTCTGTGAGTATAACAGAACTGATATAGCAGGCGAAAACCCGAGGAAAATCCATCCGGAAATGCAGTTTTTGGTGACCTTTGCTCTGTTTGACACTCCCCATTGACTTCAAGGCAATCCAGCTCCTGGATTGCAGTACCTATGGCTTCCACTACATGTCAACAGTCTATATACAAAGACTGGGAGTGAATGGAGTAAGAGGAACGGATAGGAACAGGAAATGGTCAGGGGACCTGAAATGTCAACAAGTTTTCTCGGGCGCGAGACTGAATGCGCACCCCACTGTATTTTCCTTTCATAACGTTTAGGTGACCATCCGAGTGAAATATTAACGCTAATATTATAAAAGGATAGCTAAGGATGAATTATAACTGGTATTTGATTTGTTTAGGAAACGTTTATAGGTATATTTGAACGCGTTCTCTTCACGTTTCAATGGGCGATACGACGTTGGATTTTATGATCATAAAACCAAACGGAGATTTAAGGATATAATAAATGACTTTTTCTAACAAAAGAACCATTGGATGTCTTCGTTGGACACTTGGGAAGCCCTCAGCAGACGTTCTTCAAAAGGTAAGGCATTTGTTTTCGCTGTGAAATGGGTTTTGTGTGAACCGCGCTGGTTTATGAATTCATGCTAATGAGAAATATTGTAGGTGCTATCCTCAAACAATCAAATGTTGTGCTTTCGCCGTAAAGCCTTTTTGAAATCTGATAACGCTGTGATATTGCCAAGAAGCAGAGCTTTTGATGACTATGCAACACTTGTATATTGATGAATGTTTAATAATTAAACTTTTGGATTTTGAATTTGGCGCCCCACTGCTCCCTAAGTAGTTAATAACAATGCAGATACGTAGGGGATACGCAGGCAGATATATGTATTTGCAGTGGGATACGCATGACAATTTACAGACAGGCAGAAAGGCAGGAAAAAAGATAAGCAGATGGATCTGAAGATTCACAGTGGGACATGCAGGCGGATACACACGCAAGCGGATCTGCACATCTGCAGAGCCCCACCAGTTTTGAGCCCCACCTGTTTAGCTAAAAAATAAATAAATATATATTAAAAACGACTGCTTTTGCAACACCCTTGTATATCCCTGTAACAATGTCGGTGTCAATTGACAGAAAATATGTTTGAAATCAACACTGAGCCAAAAGTCAACATTCTTTGAGCTCGGCAGTTTGTTGTGAAGAATATGAGGTCATTACTCATCTGTACTTTGTCATGTCAATCCATTCATGAACTACGGCTGATTATCCAAGATGGCGTAACAGTTCAGACGTCTTTGTCTTCGTCCTGTCGTGTTTCGTGTATATATCTTTTTTCCCCTTCGTATATATTTCGCATATGATTTTGTATATTTTAACCTCAGTTTCAACATACTCTCCTGCAACCCGCCTCACCCAATGTGTTATGGATCTGCTATTTTCTATACTTTAGAACTGGAACCCCCAACAGAAGCTAGCCAGCTAACTAGCTACTAGCTAATAGTCAGTTAGCCACTGCCAGCAGTCATCAGCTAACCTTACGCTTGTCAACTCCTGCCAGTGTTCACAGAGCGTTTCAACCCAGAGCATACCAGACTGCTCTTTCTCCACATCTCCGGCTTCCTACCGCAAGCTCTTAACCTTTTCACCTGGATCATCGCAGCTAGTTACCTGCTATCCTTAGTGGCTACCCCCTGGCTAACGTCTCTGTCCCGAAGCAAGCACCAGTGAACCTGGAATTAGCCTCGTGCTAGGCCAATCTCCCGGCTAGCTGAAGAGGTCCATCAGCCACTCCTTGGCCTACAATACATATTTTGCCAATTGGCCTGGACCCCTTTTAATGCCGACAAGGAGCCCCGCCGATTCCACCACGACTGGTCTACCGACATAATCCGCCCAAGGGGTTTCAACAGGCTCCTCCATCGCGACGTCCCCTGAAGGCCAATCCGCTAGCCTGCCAGCCGACCAGTTCTTATAGCCTTTAGCCGTACCCTTATCCTACTCCTCCTCTGTTCCTCTGGTGATGTAGAAGTTAATCCAGGCCCTGCAGCGCCTAGCTCCACTCCCATTCCCCAGGCGCTCTCATTTGTTGACTTCTGTAACCGTGAAAGCCTTGGTTTCATGCATGTTAACATTAGAAGCCTCCTCCCTAAGTTTGTTTTACTCACTGCTTTAGCAGACTCTGCCAACCTGGATGTCCAAGCCGTGTCTGAATCCTGGCTTAGGAAGGATTTCAAAAATCCTGAAATGTCCATCCCTAACTATAACATTATCCAACAAGATAGTAGAGTAGAGTTGCAATGTACTGCAGAGACAATTTATTTATTGCCTTACCTCGCTAATCTTACCTCATTTGCACACACTGTATATAGATTTTTTTCTATTATGTTATTGACTGTACGTTTGTTTATTCCATGTGTAACTCTGTGTTGTTGTTTGTGTCGCACTGCTTTGCTTTATCTTGGCCAGGTCGCAGTTGTAAATGAGAACTTCTTCTCAACTGGCCTACCTGGTCAAATAAAGGTAAAAATAAAATAAATTAAAAAGAAAACTTTGCTTTATGACTCAGTCATTATCTCAGAAAACAGATGTCCCTTACCCCTAGAGTTTTTGTAGGTGTTTGGATTAACGAAGAGTGATTAATGAAGACAAAACAGGAACAATTTGATTCCTAGTCTGCTCCTGTTCCTGTGAGAAACCTTTGGAAAGAAAGCAGCCATAAATAAACAGTGTCACTGTGGAGCGAACATCCTGGTTAGGAATTCATTTGTGGGTTCACCCTGCCCTGGCCATGCCCCATTGGACTCCAGGCAAATAAAAAATGTGTTGCACACGTATACCAACACAGACACACACACACACACACACACACACACACATTATAAACCCTTGGTGTTTTGTCATCTCTCCTTGCCATATGGCATAAAATCTAAAAAGGTCTCAAGATAAATCCATTAAAGATGCAGTCTGGGATCTTAAGCACAGCAAATTCGTAACATATTGTACAAATTGGTTTCGTAACATATCATACGCATTGCATTGTTTTTTTTAAATATATAAAAAACATTTGCAGGACGTAACATATCAAACAAAATGGATGACAAAGTACTCAATTGGATAACGTAGTACACAAAAAATGGGGGACATGTTTTGGCTTGTGAGCACCACTTTCAAAACTACTGGCTGAAATTACAAGTTCTGGAGCATCACTTTAATAAACACAACAAAAACTGCTATACACCAGTTGATAGCAGTTTAGGATTAATTCAAAATCTATGCATTCATCGAACTGATGCAAGACTTAATGAGGCTTCAGGTGGTTGGTCATTCGCTCCAAAATAAAAGTTTGTCAGATGTTTTCAGATCTTAAAATTGATCTGGTGCAGAGATGAGTTCATTCCATCTGTTTTGTGGATTCACCAATATGCCTTAATCCCAAATAGATGGGAAAGATAGGCACTAATTTCATAATTCCAGTCAAAACTACCACTTCGTTGCTTCTGCCTGTATCTTGTAGTGGCAAGAGTTTCATGAGAGGTCGAATAGTTGACACATATCACTGTATTCTATCCAGCTGAAGTACACGTTGATTAAACTATAAACCTCTGTCATAATGAAGTGCTTTGAGAGACTAGTCAAGGATCATATCACCTCCGTCCTACCTGACACCCTAGACCCACTCCAATTTGCTTACCGTCCCAATAGGTCCACAGATGATGCAATCGCAATCACACTGCACACTGCCCTAACCCATCTGGACAAGAGAAATACCTATGTAAGAATGCTGTTCATCGACTACAGCTCAGCATTTAACACCATAGTTCCCTCCAAGTTCGTCATTAAGCTCGAGACCCTAGGTCTCGACCCAGCCCTGTGCAACTGGGTCCTGGACTTCCTGACGGGCCGGCCCCAGGTGGTGAGGGTAGGAAACAACATCTCCACCCTGCTGATCCTCAACACAGGGGCCCCACAAGGGTGCGTTCTCAGCCCTCTCCTGTACTCCCTGTTCACCCATGACTGCGTGGCCAAGCACGCCTCCAACTCAATCATCAAGTTTGCAGATGACACTACAGTGGTAGGCTTGATTACCAACAACAACAAACTGAAATGGTCCACCCACACAGACAGCGTGGTGAAGAAGGCGCAACAGCGCCTCTTCAACCTCAGGAGGCTGAAGAAATTCGGCTTGTCACCAAAAACACTCACAAACTTCTACAGATGCACAATCGAGAGCATCCTGTCGGGCTGTATCACCGCCTGGTACGGCAACTGCTCTGCCCACAATCGTAAGGCTCTCCAGAGGGTAGTGAGGTCTGCACAACGCATCACCGGGGGCAAACTACCTGCCCTCCAGGACACCTACACCACCCGATGTCACAGGAAGGCCAAAAAGATCATCAAGGACAACAACCACCCGAGCCACTGCCTGTTCACCCCGCTATCATCCAGAAGGTGAGGTCAGTACAGGTGCATCAAAACTGGGACCGAGACACTGAAAAACAGCTTCTCAAGGCCATCAGACTGTTAAACAGCCATCACTACTCTATACCATCTACTGCATCTTGCCTATGCCGTTCGGGCATCGCTCATCCATATATTGATATGGACTTACTCGTATTCATTCCTTTACACTTGTTTGTATAAGGTAGTTGTTGTGAAATTGTTAGATTACTTGTTAGATACTACTGCATGGTCGGAACTAGAAGCACAAGCATTTCACTACACTCGCAATAACATCTGCTAACCATGTGTATGTGACAAATAACATTTGATTTGATTTGATTTGAAACCGAACGCCGATTAGTGTCCATGTCTGCTGCTTATCCTTAGAAAAATAAATATTATCTGAGAAATAGGTGAGACTAAGTGAGGAGTGTGGAGGCTTTACACTCAGATTGCAATTTTATAACAAACATTTGGCAAAACACAACACACAATTTTCTACCTTTGGCACAACCTTCACAACAACAATCTATTGTGTGCAAATGAAAAGCAACACTATTCAACAAGCTAAGCTCAATTACCAATTGATCACTTTCACTCTTCACATGTGCAAACACTAATTGCGTAAATGTTCACTTTGAAATCAGACTTTTGATATTGTTAGGTTCTAATTCTCAGAGTAAAACTTTTTATCAGAGGATCAATACAGCTGCATTAGACAAAACATGGTTCCACCACCACAAGTATATATACTCCAGGCACTCCTCCTTCTCTCCAACAGGAAACCATAATTTCTCCCTTAAGGGGATGTGACCTGACCTCAACCCCTCATTTGCCTAACCCACCGATGTCCAGCCGTATCCCCTATAGCAATCCTGTGACTTCCTCCCGTCCACCCAGCACATTCCAAAGCCATCTGGCTCCTACAGATAACCATTAACTTTGATTTAAAAACCAGTCTCTATCACTACCTAGATACTATACTTCTGAGTATAACAATGTTCCAAGTTTAATCCAGAATCTAACAGTATGGAGAAAAAGGCTACAGGTGAGTACTCCTGTGTTTGAAAAACAATGAAAGCAAACTTAGCAGGTAGAGGTAGAAGTGGAGGTGGAGGAAGACCAAGAACAAGGAGAGTAATCTCTGATGAAATTTGGGCGAATGTGGTAGACCATGTGGTCAACCATGGTTTGACCTTGAGAGGCTGGGCAGAGTGCAGCCCAATCTGAGCCGCTTCATCATAGCATCCATTATCCGGACGTTCCAAAATTAGGTGAAACTGCGGGAAATCCAACAGCAGCCACAAAGGTCCCACTGTCCGCCTCCGCCGAGGGCCACCAAACCTCCTTCTCAGAAACTGTAGCGTTCGCTGCCCTCCCAGATGAGAGGTCAGACGCGACGAGTGAGCCCACTGAAGTACCTTGGACCGTGCCTCGATAAGAACAAAAAGTCTGATAGATGGACAGCTGTCAGGAACTGCCAAACTACCTTGTGCCTCCCTCACTACAGTCTCTATACCCCAGAACACCGGCGCATGGATGAGCGACCTGGGGATGATGAATCCAAGTGGCCAATCCTCACTGGAGCTGGGGAACTGGCGAGAAAGAGCATCCGGCTTCACGTTCTTAGACTCAGGATGGTAAGATAACGTGAATCTGAACCGAGTGAAGAAAAGAGCCCAAGAGCCTGTCGGGGACTGAGGTGTTTAACCTCCTGGATGTAGGCCAGGTTCTTGTGGACAATCCAAACTGTAAAGGGATGTTCCGAACCCTCCAACCAGTGCCGCCACTCTTCCAAAGCCAGTTTGACCGCAAGAAGCTCCTGATTGCTAATATCATAGTTCCTCTCTGCTGGAGTGAGACACCTGGAGAAGAAGGCACAGGGATGAAGCTTTTGTTCTTTTGCCGAGTGCTGAGACAGAACTGCATCCACACCAACATCAGAGGCATCCACCTCTACCACGAAGGGAAGAGAAGGATCCACATGAACTAGAATTTGTGCAGAAGAAAACCGACGTTTCAGGTCCTGGAACGTCTTCTCAGAAGCAGGGGTCCAGCTTACATGCCCAGCCGAGCCCTTGGTGAGCGCTGTCAATGGCGCAGCCACCGAACCAAAGTCTCTCACAAATCTCAGGTAGAAATTAGCAAAACCCCCAAAACGCTGGACTTGCCTGACTCTGCTGGGCTGCGGCCAGTTGACCACCGCTTCTACGTTTTGGGAGTTCGTGTCTCAGGGACGTGTACGGATGATGTACCCCAGGAAGGAGATCTGAGGAACGTGAAACTCACACTTTTCTCACACACGTGAAACTCACACTTTTCTCACAAACTCACACACCACAAACAAGTGGTGAGAGAGGAGTCTTTGAAGAACCTGACAAGCATGTTGGATGTGTTCAACCATAGACCTGGAGAAGATGAGGATGTCATCCAGGCACACAAACACGAACTGATGAAGGAAGTCTCGCAGCACATCATTAACCAGGGCCTGGAAAACGGCTGGAGCATTTGTAAGTCCAAACAGCATGACACTGTACTCATAATGTCAATTTGGGGTGTTGAACGCTGTCTTCCACTTGTCTCCCTGTCTGATGCACACCAGATTGTACACGTTCCATAAATCCAATTTTGAGAAAACCTTAGCTCCCTGGAGTCTCTCAAAGGCTGACGACATAAGAGGAAGAGGGTAACTGTTCTTGATGGTAATGTTATTTAAACCCCGGTAATCAATACAGGGACGTAATCCCCCATCCCTCTTTCCAACAAAGAAAAAACCTGCTCCTGCAGGTGAAGTGGAAAGCCCGTAATATAACTGTTCATGGCTGCAGTCTCTGGACCTGAGAGAGAATACAGCCCTCCTCTCGGAGGAGTGGTGCTTGGCAGAAGGTCGATGGCACAATCGTAGGACCTGTGAGGAAGCAGTTCCCTGGCCCTTCATTTGCTGAAGACCTGACCCAGATCCCAGTAATCCCGAGGTACGCGGGAAAGATCAGGCTTATCATCCCCAGCCAGGGGAATAGGAGAATCGGAAGCCTCCAGACAAGCACGGATGGAAAGATGTGGAGAGAGTTGCTGGCAGGTGGACTGGCATGAAGGATTCCATCCCAGAACTCTTCCCGAGGGCCAGTCATTTTGAGGATTATGGATAGAAAACCACGGATGTCCAAGAACCAGGGGAAGCTCAGGATAGTCCACCAAATGTAACTGGATAAACTCCACATGATAATCCAGAACTCTTTGCTGAGTAGGCATGGTGAGTTACTTCACCTTCTCAGACCTTCCCAAACCCCATCCAGCACAGTGACCGACAACGGAATGTCCAGCTTAGTGAGAGGCAGCCCCTGTTGGCGAGCTAATGTGCGATCCAGAAAACAGCTGGTAGCCTCAGGGTCTATGAAATCAGGAATGCCCAACTGCCCATTGTCCCACCGCAGGTTGGCCGGAAGCAAGGTGCGTACCGTGTCGGCAGCTGGAGACTATCTGACTCGCCAGTATTCTCCCGTCTACTGACTAGTCATCCAGTTTCCAGTCAGCTCAGAACAGGAGGCACTGAAATATCCAGACTGTCCACAGTAAAGACAACGTTGCTCGTTAATCCTGTGCCTTCTCTACAGGAGCAGAAATTCTGGTGCGTCCCAATTGCAGCGGCTCCTCTGAAGGATATGAAGGAGAACCAAAGCTGAATTGGGAACACTGACAGGGTACAGGACAAGCAGACGCAGCATAAGGCAGTGGAACAAACAAGGAATCGACTCCCTCAGCGTAACCCGAAACACTGGAAACAACTCGGAACCCCTCCGTCCTGTTATGACGACGTTCCCGAAGCCAGTTGTCAATTCGGATGGCCAGAACGATAAGCTCATCCAGAGTGTCAGGGTTGTCCCGTGAAGCAAGTTCATCCTTGAGAACCTCGCTGAGTCCGTTCAGAAAGGCTGAGCGAAGTGCCTCTGTATTCCAACCGCTCTCAGCGGCGAGCTTCCGGAAGTCAACGGCGTAATCAGCTACATTCCGGCTACCCTGCTGAAGCACAATTAATATTTGAGCAGCGTTTCTGCCACTGATGGAGTGATCAAAAACGCTCTTCATCTCCTGGATGAAGCTTTGCCAATTAAAACAAATGTGTGATTGCTGCTCCCATATGGCCGTGGCCCAGGCAAGAGCTCATCCTGAGAGCAAGGAGATGACATATGCCACTCTGGAACTCTCGGTGGGAAACATTGATGCCTGCAGCTTGAAGGCCAGCGAGCATTGGAGCAGGAACCCACAACACTTCCTAGGATGCCCCTCATAGCGCTCCGGTGGCGGGAGATGAGGCTCCCGAAGGGAGGAAGACGCTGAGCTGGTAGGGAGTGGAGGATTAGGAACAGCCACAGGTGTAGCAGCCATTGCTCCCACCTGTCCTGTCTGCAGAGCGGACACAAGAGTTCTTAAATCATCCGACAATGTCTGCAGCCGCGCCTCATGATGACCAATCACAGTTACATGGTGGGTGAGTTCCTAAGGATACCTAATCAATGATGTTTGATTGTTCTTGGACAAGTGTATAGGTATAGGTTGAACGAGTTCTCTTCACGGTTCAATGGGCGAGTGGACGCTGTATTTTATGAACATAATGCGCCAACCAAACTGAGATTTATGGATATAATAAATGACTTTTTCTAACAAAAGAACCATTGGATGTCTTCGTTGGACACTTGGGAAGCCCTCAGCAGAAGTTCTTCAAAAGGTAAGGGATTTGTTTTTGCTGTGAAATGTGTTTTGTGTGAACCGCATGGTTTATGAATTTATGCTAATGGAAAAATATTGGAGGTGCTACCCTCAAACAATCAAATGTTGTGCTTTCGCCGTAAAGACTTTTTGAAATCTGACAACGCTGTGATATTGCCAAGAAGCAGAGCAAGCACCCCACCACTCCCTAAGTAGTTAACAGAAACAAGGCAACCGCACAAGAGCACACTAATAAAACATGAGACCTAAGCAAAGATACAGCCCAACTGAGGAACCTAAATAACAATGCAACCAGGTGACCAGGTGAACAATCCAATAAGAAATAAATCAGGGTAACCTGGAAACGAGAAAACAGGGTAAGGGTGCCCTCCAGCGGTAACCTAAGGAAACAACAATCAAATAACACAGAAACACACCACAGAAACACACCATTTCAGGATGAAGCAAATCTACAGAGTCCCATTTGAAAGGAATTCCCAAAGAGTGAAGGATAAACAATACAAATACGTGCAAGTAAGTAATGTACTAGTATTACACTCTTAAAACATTAGAGACTCATTAATGTTGCCAGTGAACTTCACTATACAGCAATTACAGTATTTATTGTCATTTCAGAGACTCATGGAGTTGGATGGCAGTCCTATCCCCCAGGAACTCATAATCACAGATCTGGCTGGATTAAATTAATCGAAGACTAGGAGGAGAGGAAGGAACATCATTGGTCAACGCACCATCATTGAGGTACCTGGCCACATTGGAGGAAATGTCACTGTATGCGCAGCTATGAGCCACAATGGGGTCCTCCATCGTCATGCCCCCCTTGGACCATACAACACTGCCCATCTCCTTAATTTCTTGAACACCTTACATTACAATCTTTTTCAGCCAGAGCAGAGAGGGCCAGGTGATCCTGAGCAGCAAATGTATGTTCTAATTTGGGACAACTTGAGCTTCCATCGGGCTGCTCAGGTCCACAACTGGTTCCATGACCATCCCAGGTTTACAATTCTCTTTCTCCCACCATATTCCCCATTTCTCAACCCCATTGAGGAGTTGTTTTTAGCATGGCGGTGGAACGTATGGCCCTTCTCCAGGTAATGGAGGAGGCCTGTGGTGACATTCCAGCAGAGTTCTGTCAGGGGTGGATGCGTCATGCCAGAAGATATTTCCCACGCTGTCTGGCCATGGAGAATACCGCATGTAATGTTGATGAAAATCTGTAGCCGGACCAAAACACAAGACATAACAGATTTTTTAATTTAACTGTATTTTGACAGTTTCTTTATCCATTCCGTACAATTGATCTAACATACAGTACTGTAGTACAAATAGGCCTATTTTTCTTCTTTGGACATGCAAAATATGTTTACTGTATGTTTAGATTTTTACTGTATGTGTGCTTACAGTATGCTGTTTGACATGTATTGAGTCATGTTGAAATATAAAACAAAAATTGTACACAAAAACAATATACAGTATAACAACACAATCTTAGTCTTTACATTGAAATAGGTTCTGATAGTAGTGTTTTGAATATGTCACATAAGTGTGATCTCGATTGTCACTAAGTTAGATTAATTTGATGTGTATAGGTGTGTCTCAGTTGTATTTTGAGCAGGGAGTACATGGTTTTGATTGCTGTGTTTCATTTTGCAAGATGTCTGTGGGGTAATTGGCTAACTGTTTTGTGTTTTGAGTTTTGAGTAACTAAGATGTAGTTTCAGAAAATGTGTGTTAACAATTGGGAAAAACTGTTATAGGGCGTTGGGCCAGAACAGCTTCAATGAACCTTGGCATAGATTCTAGAAGTGTCTGGAAGTCTATCGGAGAGATGTGAAACCATTCTTCCATGAGAAATTCAAAAATTTTGTGTTTTGCTGATGGTGGTGGAAAACGGTGTCTCAGGCGCGCTTAAGAATCTTTCATAAGTGTTCAATTAGGTTGAGATCTGGTGACTGTATTTTTTGTATTTGTATTTAATTAAGGATCCCCATTAGCTGCTGCCAAGGCAGCATACATATACAATTAAACATATTACATTTCATAACACTTTTCACAACATTTAGTGTGTTCCCTCAGGCCACTA
Organism: Hucho hucho; assembly: GCA_003317085.1. Taxonomy (NCBI): domain Eukaryota; kingdom Metazoa; phylum Chordata; class Actinopteri; order Salmoniformes; family Salmonidae; genus Hucho; species Hucho hucho. Next base: position 736,463 of record QNTS01000212.1, read on the forward strand.
CTCTATTATCACATATCTACAATACAAAATCCATGTGTACGTGTGTGTAGAGTGCGTGTCTTATCATGTGTGTCAGCCTGTGTGTGTCTCGTCACAGTCCCCGGTGTTCCATAAAGTGAATTCTTTAACAGTTTTTTAAATCTGATTCTACTGCTTGCATCAGTTACCTGATGTGGAATAGAATTCCATGTAGCCATGGCTCTATGCAGTACTGTGCTCCTCCCATAGTCTGTTCTTGACTTGGAGATTGTGAAGAGACCTTTGGTGGCATGTCTTGTGGGCTATGCATGGGTGGCCGAGCTGTTTGCTAGTAGTTTAAACAAATACCTACATTTCCACATTATTTATAATAAGATTTAGTTGAGATTTAGAGTTTAGTGAATTATTTGTCCCAAGTACAAAGCTTTTAGTATTTTTTTAATATTTTGGACTAACTTATTCTGAAAATAACTGCAGCTCTTTGTTAAGTGTTGCAGTGATTTCACTCGCTGTAGTTGCTGATGTACTGTATATAGTGTTGAGTCATTACTCAAAGCCAGTGGCGTGTCATTAGTAAAGATTGAAAAAAGTAAAGGACCTAGCCAGCTGCCCTGGGGAATTCCTGATTCTATCTGGACTATGTTGGAGAGGCTTCCATTAAAGAACACCCTCTGTGTTCTGTTAGACAGGTAACTCTTGATCCACAATATAGCAGGGGTCTAAAGCCATAACACATACGCTTTTCCATCATTAGACTATGATCAATAATATCAAAAGCCGCACTGAAGTCGAACAAAACAGCTCCCATAATCTTTTTCTCATCAATTTCTCTCAGTCAATCATCAGTCATTTGTGTAAGTGCCGTGCTTGTTGAATGTCCTTCCCTATAAGCATGCTGAAAGCTGTTTACAATAAAATAGCATTGTATCTGGTCAAACACATTTTTTTCCAAAAGTTTACTAAGGGTTGGTATCAGGCTGATTGGTCGGCTATTTGAGCCAATAAAAGGGGGCTTACTATTCTTGGGTAGAGGAATTACTTTTACTTCCCTCCAGGCCTGAGGGCACACACTTTCTAGTAGGCTTAGATTGAAGATGTGGCAAATACTGAGATGGCCATGGCATATGGTTTACATCATTTTCATGCTCATTAAACCATTCAGTGACCACTCGTGCCATGTGAATGGAGGCATAGCCATTGTAGCCAAAATAGTAGCCAAAATAATGGCCTGCCCAGCATTTTCTTCCATATATTTTGTCTTATGTAAACATTTACATTGAGAAGCTCTGGTAAGGAAATTGAAGCCTGCAGTCAAGAAGAAGCTGCTAATTGCTTACACTAGCATTTAAAAACTATTTCATCCACATGGAGCGAGTTCCCCGCCAACAGGGAAAAATGTTATGAAATCAAGGTCTGGGTTTCACGAATGTCTCTTGGCCATCCGCTGCATTGAAGCACTGTATTTGATCCCATGGCTTTGAAATACAGACACTGTGTTTAAAATGTTTCCCGGTAAATGGCGTGAAACATAAGAATTTTCCAACCTGGTTATTTTTCTGAAGTTGGCCATGTTGGGCTCCTGATGTCTTGACTTTTCTTTTGTTATTTTGGGGTCTTGTTTGGTTTCATCAAGGCAAGACCCAGATGCAGATACAGGAGGCAGATTGTAGGAGTCTTACAATGTGTAATATTCCAAAGGGGTAGGCAAGAAAATGGTTGTGGACAGGCAAAAGGTCAAAACCAGATCAGAGTCCAGGAGGTACAGAGTGGCAGACAGGCTCATGGTCAAGGCAGGAAGAATGGTCAGGCAGGCGGGTAAAGAGGGGAAATACTGGGGAAAATAAGCGACACCTGGAGAGGGTGGAGACAATAATGAGGACAGGTGAAACAGATCAGGGCGTGACAGTACCCCCCCATAGGGACGCCACCTGGCATCCTCCCTGGATGCATACCTGGCTGACCGGGGTGTCGGTGGTGGAAATCGGCGATGAGGACCGGGTCCAAGATGTCTTTAGCCAGGACCCAGCACCTCTCCTCCGGGCCATAACCCTCCCAGTCAACCAGTCACTGGAAACCCCTTCCCGTGGTCGAACCTTCAGGAGGTGTCTCACCGTACATGGTGGCTGGCCACCGATAACCCGGGGAGAGGGATGGATGGGCCTGGAGACAGAAGACAAAGGACAGTGAGACACGGGCTTAATCCTAGACACATGGAAGGTAGGGTGAATACGGAGGGTATGGGGTAACACAAGACTGACAGCAGTGGAACTCAGGACTCTGGAGATGGGAAAAGGACCAATGAAACGAGGGGACAGTTTGCGAGACTCTACCCGAAGGGGAAGGTCCCGTGTGGACAGCCATACCCTCTGCCCAATGTGGTAGCGGGGAGCTGGGGTCCGCTTGTCGACGATACCTGGAGTTGGTCTTGAGAATAGCAGCCCTGGCTCTTCTCTAGGTATGTCGACAGCGGTGGACAAACATCTGGGCCGAGGGTACTCTGACCTCCTGCTCTTGTTCAGGGAAGAGTGGAGGCTGATACTTCATGGAGCACTCGAAATGGGAGAGTCCCGTGGCAGAACTGGGAAGGGTGTTCCGGGCATACTCCACCCAGACCAGTTGACAGCTCCAGGTAGTGGGGTTGGTTGAGACCAGGAACCTTAAGGTGGTCTCCAGGTCTTGGTTGGCTCACTCCGACTGATCGTTAGTTTGGGGATGGAATCCGATTGATAGACTGGCCGACGACCCAATAAGGGTGCAGAATGCCTTCCAGAACTGAGATGAGAACCCCGATCAGAGACCATGTCTACCTGGAGTCCATGGATCTGGAAGACATGCTGCACCCAAAGCTGGGCCGTCTCCTTGGCAGAAGGTAGTTTGGGGAGAGGGATGAAATGGGCGGCCTTGGAGAACCGATAGACTACCGTCAGAATGACAGTGTTGCCATCAGACAGAGGGAGCTCAGTGACAAAGACCAGAGATATATGAGACCAGGGACGATGAGGGACCGGTAGTGACTGAAAGAGGTCAGAAGGAGCTTGCCGTGGAGTCTTGTTCTGAGCACACACTGTGCATGCGGCGACAAAGGCTGAGACGTCAGGGACCATTGTGGTCCACCAGAAACGTTGTCGGAGGAAGGCTAGTGTATGATGGGACCCTGGATGACAGGTCAGCCTGGAGGAATGAGCCCATTCTAGGACCCGGTACCGGACTGGATCAGGGACAAACAGCTGGTTTGCCGGGCCCCCTTCAGGTCCAGGCTGGGAGCGGTGTGCCTCGCGGACCAGGTTCTCAATACCCCAATCCACAGTGGCAGCAAGGCATGAGGTAGGGAGAATGGTTTCAGAGGTCGAGGGTGTGGCAGAGGAACTGTATAGGCGGGAGAGGGCGTCAGGCTTCACATTCTTTGACCCTGGGCGTTAGGAGTTTGCAAACCCAAGAAACCATTGCAACTGCACCCTGGATGTTGATTGAGGCCAATCCACCACTGCTTTCACCTTTCCAGGATCCATCTGAACATTGCTCTCAGCAATGACATATCCCAGAAAGGTGATTGTAGAGCGGTGGAACTCACACTTCTCGGCTTTTACGGACAGTTGGTTCTCCAGGAGGCGCTGAAGGACCTGTCTGACATGAAGAACATGTTCTTGTGCAAATCGGGAAAAAAAAACAGGATGTCGTAAAGGTACACGAACACAAACCGGTTTAGCACGTCCCGAAGCACATCATTGACCAAAGCCTGGAAAACAGCGAAACAGAGATTGGTCTCCCCACAGAACAAGAGCAAAAAGGGGTGTGCGGGTGATGGGAATTAGGGAACTCCCAGTCTGACTCACCATTGCTCTGGTACCCACTAGAGACAAGGGTTTCCTAATAGGGCAGGTAGCTATAAAATGTCCTGCCCCTCCACAGTACAGACAACAGTTATTATTCATCCTTTGTGAGTGTTCCCCAACTGATAACCTAGCTTTTCCCAACTGCATAGGCTCAGGAGTATCCAACTCACCCGTCGTAGATTCCCGAGAGGGCTCGGGAGGCTTCGAATCCTCTCAGAAGAGCTGCCTTCGGAAACTTCCGGATTCCCTTGGAGGTGAACGCGCCATAGCGGGTGTACGAGTGTGCCTGAGACCAGACGTCCTCTCACTCTTGCGTTCCCTTAGGCGTCCATCAATTTTAATGGTAAGGGCGATAAGGGAGATGAGATCCATCGGCAATTTCCGAGCATCTAGCTCATCCTTTACCTCCTCAGACAATCCGTGCAAAAAAGTATTGAAAAGAGACTCCGGATTCCAGGGACTCTCGGCGGCCAACGTGCGAAAATCAATTGCGTAGTCTGCCACACCATGGGAGTTTTGACGTAAGTCAAGCAGTTTACTGGCCGCCTTTCTCCCGGAAACCGGAGACTCAAATACCTTTCTCACTTCTGCCATGAATTCCTCCAGATGACCACAAATGGCAGATTGTTGCTCCCAATCTGCCGTAGCCCAGGAGAGCGCCCTTCCTGACATTAGTGTAATAATATATGCTCTCTTCGATCTGTCTGAAGGAAACGAAGATGGCTGTAGCTCAAAAATAGGTGAGCGCTGAGAAAGAAAACCCCGGCATGTACCAGGATCCCCAGAATATTGCTCCAGAGGTGGTAAGCGGGGTTCTCGGGGAGCTGGGATAGGCTGTACAAACTCACCACAGATAGGGGAAAAATTACTGGGTGATTGGGGTTTTTCAGAGGTGGCAGATAGCCTCTGAGCTAACTCCCTGATTTGCTCCATAATAGCCTTTAACCCATGGTCGTGGCGTTCCGTCAAGGACCTGAGCCCTTCCAAAAGGCCCTGTACCAACTCCTCATGTCTCCTAATGGTGGCTCCCTGCAGGGAGACAGCGTGGCAGAGCTTGTCCAAGTCTGCTGGGTCTGTCATGGCCAGTTCGTACTATCAAGGTACAAGGCGAGACCCAGATGCAGACACAGGAGGCAGATGGTAGGAGTCTTACAATGTTTAATAATCCAAAGGGGTAGGCAAGAAAATGGTCGTTGACAGGCAAAAGGTCAAAACCAGAGTCCAGGAGGTACAGAGTGGCAGACAGGCTCGTGGTCAAGACAGGAAGAATGGTCAGGCAGGCGGGTAAAGAGTCTAAAAACAGGCAAGGGTCAAAACCGTGAGGACTAGAAAAAGGAGAATAGCAAAAAGGAGCACGGGAAAAACACGCAGGTTGACTTGACTAAACATACAAGGCAAACTGGCAGAGAGAGACAGGAACACAGGGATAAATAGACTGGGGGAAATAAGCGACACCTGGAGAGGTTGGAGACACTAACGAGGACAGGTGAAACAGATCAGGGCGTGACAGGTTTGCCCCATTAGGCCAGAGAGCTGCGAGTGTAATCTGATGTCTCTGTGTATTTCTCTTAAGGATGGAGTGAGGTGGCTCATCTTTAAAAGAGACCCCTCAGTATGACTTTCCTGTCAAAATAAAGGTTAAATTAAAATAAATAAAAAGGTGCAATCAAAAAGCTGCCCGTGCCAAGGTGTGAAGGAGAGACCCCATTGGACAGGCATGCTGGTCTTTATGAGAGGTTTATTAAATAGCCATCAGGTAAGGGACCCGGGCGTATGGGTTACCATTCGTGTCAGCCCGCTGGCCTCTTTAGGGTCTCCGAAAAAAAAAATCCCACTTCAAGAATGTACAGCAAAAAAAACATGGAAGCCCCCTGTAGATTGGTACATTAGGAGCATGTTACAGAACAAAGGAATTGTAGCTGAGGACTGAGGGCCCAGCAATGGTTTAAAAGCACATGGGCTGAGAGGACATGCTGTGAGAGAGTAGTTGAGGTTGCTGTCCATACACATGACGTGGTCCTGTGTAACTGGATGAGAGATACAGTATGTTGTTTGGCTCCTGCAGTGGAGGGTGACAGATTGCTGTCTGGTTAGGCTGCGGGAATTACAGGGAGAAAATATGAGTAATTTGCAAGAGGCCATGCCTACTGGTGTAGCATACACACACACACACTTAAAGGAGTTGGTAGACATGCACACACGCATGCACACATACACACACACATACACACACACACACACACACGTTCAGTGTTTCCTGGCTGAGGGTAGGTCAAGCCTAGTAGGGGAAACTGTGACATGTCAGAGACGCCTTTGATAATAAGCACAGCAGAACCCCAGCCAACAGCAACACTGCTATTGTGGACACATGGGCCACTGCTGGGCCTGGGTCAAGTAATGTAATAATAATAATAATAATAATAATAATGTATTACATTAGAAAAGCACTTTTCATTACACAGAATAATTTCAAAGTGCATAAAATAAAAAATAGAAAAACAAATAGAAAAAAATACACACAACTAGACAAGTGGTTCCCCAAGGAATCAGGTCCTGTGACATGAACAACATGGCCGACACAAAACACTGAAACCTTCAAAACCCTCCAATAACCCCAAATATATCCATCACAGAAATGGCGTGAAGGTTTTGTAACAGTGCACATATAACATCATACATTCAATATTAGTTTTGAGCATTCAAGATGCAGCCAGGCCCAGACACGTGTTTGTGAGTGGCTGGGAACACACGACGGGCAAGGAGTGGACGCCATGTTTTGATTGGCAGCACCTAGATCACCTAGTCAAAACTCTAGATCACCTTTACTTCACACACAGAAACGCAAAAAAAGCTCTCCCTCGCCCTCCATTTGGCAAATCTGACCATAACTTTATCCTGCTGATTCCTGCTTCCAAGCTAAATCTCAAACAGGAAATACCAGTGACGTGTACAATACGAAGTGGTCCGATGAAGCTGGTGAATCAGGTATGAAAGTAAGACCCGATGCAGACAACATTGAATTAACAATTGTTTAATAATCCAACAGGGGCAGGCAAATAGACAGGTCAAGGCAGACAGGGGTCAGTAAACCAAAGGAGGTAATGGTACCGGATGGCAGGCAGGATCAGGGTCACAATAGGCAGAGGTCAATAATCCAGAGGTGTGGCAAAGGTACAGGTCGGCAGGCAGGCTCAGGGTCAGGCAGAGTGGTCAGGCAGGCGGGCTCAGAGTCAGGACAGGCAAGGGTCAAAACCAGGAGGGCAAGAAAAAAGAGAGACAGGAGCTGAGACACAAACATGCTGGTTGACTTGACAAACAAGACGAACTGGCAACAGACCAACAGAGAACACAGGTATAAATACACAGGGGATAATGGGGAAGATGGGCAACACCTGGTGGGGGTGGAGACAATCAGATAAATATCTATAAAAATTATATTAAATATTACCCTTCTTTTGACACAGAAATATTTGTGTTGTAAACTATTCAATTAAGGAGTTATTGAGCTCTAAAGTGTCAACATGTCCTTCAGTGTAACTGTCCGGGTTAAAAATCTAATGACAAAGGTGTTTTTAAAATATAGAAATTAATCCTAAAAATATAAATGAACACCGATGGCATAATTGTGTTAGTGTTTGCAACAATATATAGAACAATGGGTGACATACTGAACCTAAAAAATATTAAAAAACTTGAATAACTTTTGTCCGGACTTTTGCGCTTCATCAATGTCATTCAGTATAGCAAAGGTTAAAAGCCATTTTAAAGCATATCATATGATGGTAATCATGTGACAGTGTGTGACATCACAAAGAAGACCCATTGAAGACCCTCTATCGATCTGAGTAAATCTCTCTGAAATATTTGATGATTTCACCTTTTCACCCTCTAGTAACCTTTGTAACTAAAATGCATGTCCTTCAGTACAACACAGAAAATATACTTTTAATGTAATTATTTTATAAAAAGCTATATTTAATATGAAAAGTAAGGATAATCCTTATAGGTCAAGGTCATTACTTTAAATAGGTGGCCAAGGAACTGCCTGTTAAATATGTTTATGTATGAAATCTGTCCTTCAGCACAACAAAGGTTTCATGTTATACCACAATGTCACCCATTATGCTGAATGACAGTAGCTTTGTTATCCCATGTTCTCACTAGATTACCACACTTAATCATTCAATTCATATTTACTTGTTGTATGAATACTGTATATGATCATTTAAACTATTTTATGGCATTTTAATGTATTTCAAGGCACATTATCTTCATACTGTAGATGCCGCTGTCTAATAAGAAGAGGGCTGCACGGCACAGACAAAAGGTGAATGCAGATCCAGTTGCTAGGGTGGAAAGACAAGGTATTGTTTTCATGGTACTGTCAGCAACAGAATAGGATATAATAGGATATAAAGCACATTAAGTTGTGCTATTACACTGTAGTTAATGTTTTATTGCACTGCAGTTAAGGTATAACTGATGGATTAAATTAGTTAATATAATATTACACACACACACAATTATGGATTAGAAGAACGCACAGGGCCGGAGCTTCGGTGGCGTACCCGAGCGCTGAGAGAGCATGGCTCCTATCCCAGCCTCGGACGCGTCCACCTCCACTATGAACGCCAAAGAAGGATCCGGGTGGGCCAGCACGGGAGCCGAGGTGAACAACGCCCGTAGGTGCCCAAAAGCCCTGTCCGCCTCAGCCGACCACTGCAGACGCACCGGACCCCCCTTCAGCAGTGAGGTAATGGGAGCAGCCACCTGGCCAAAACCCCAGATAAATCTCTGGTAGTAATTGGCAAACCCAAAAAATCGCTGCACCTCCTTTACCGTGGTGGGAGTCGGCCAATTACGCATGGCTGAAATGCGGTCACTCTCCATCTCCACCCCTGAAGTGGAAATGCGATATCCTAGGATGGAGACTGTCTGCTGGAAGAACAAGCATACCTCAGCCTTGACATACAGGTCATTCTCCAGCAGTCATCCAAGTACCTTGCGCACCAAGTGTCACGTCCAGGCCTGAGTTTTACAGGCTGGCGTGTTTAGTTTCGTTTTTGGTGTAGGGTTTTTCTGTTCTAGGTGTTCTATTTCTATGTTGGGTAAATGGTTCCCAATTAGAGGCAGCTGAGTGTCGTTACCTCTAATTGGGAACCATATATATGTTTGTGGTTTTGCACTAGGGTTTTGTGGGTTATTGTTGTTTGTTCATAGCGTAAGTGTTTCGTCTATGTTATATGTTACGATCTTCGTTCGTTTGTTTATTGTTTTTTTCCCCAGTTACGTTATTCAATAAATATGTATACTGGAAGCATCGCTGCGTCTTGGTCCGCAAATAAAGAAGATCATGACAGAATAACCCACCAACAAAGGACCAAGCAGCGAGAGAGCCAGGATTTCTGGACGTGGGAGGAAATCCTGGCTGGAAAGGGACCTTGGAAGAGGACTGCGGAGCATCGTTGCCCCAAGGAGGAGATGGAAGCAGCGAGGGCAGAGCGGAGCGTTAATAGGGAGAGATATGCTGGAACACGCCTGGCTAGAAAGCCCGAGAGGCAGCCCCCAAAATGTTTTGGGGGGGGCACACGGGGAGTTTGGCCGGTTCAGGGTGGACTCCTGAGCCAACTCCTCGTGCTCTTTGGAGGGAGCGTTGGAGGGAGCGTCGCACTGGTAAGACGCCGTGCTATGCAGTATTGCGCACGGTGTCTCCAGTGCGCATTCATAGGCCGGTGCGCGACATTCCAGCTCCACTCATCTGTCAGGCTAGGGTGAGTGTGC
>QNTS01000212.1:746613-833391 GCA_003317085.1 Hucho hucho
TAGAGAGTCCAATACGGCCCGTTCCTGCTCCCCGCACCAGAGTTCCTGTGCGCATCGCGAGTCCAGCACAACCTGTTCCTGCTCCCTGCACCAGGTCCCCTGTGCGCATCGCTAGTCCAGCACAGCCTGCTCCTACTCCCCACACCAGGTCCCCTGTGCGCATCGCGAGTCCAGCACAGCCTGTTCCTGCTCCTCGCACCAGGTCCCCTGTGCGCATCGCGAGTCCAGTTCAGCCTGTTCCTGCTCCCTGCACCAGGTCCCCTGTGCGCATCGCTAGTCCAGCACAGCCTGCTTCATGCACCAGGTCCCCTGTGCGCTTCATGTGTCTAGCACGAACTGTTCCGGCTGCTAGCCCAGGGCCTCCAGTGCGTGACCTCGGCCCAGCACGGCCGGCACCGGAGCCGCCACCTTGGACAAGAAAGACCCACCCGAGACCCCCCCATGGACTTTTGGCGCGGTCGGAGTCCACGCCTTTGGGGGGGGTACTGTCACGTCCAGGCCTGAGTTTTACAGGCTGGCGTGTTTAGTTTTGTTTTTGGTGTAGGGTTTTTCTGTTCTAGGTGTTCTATTTCTATGTTGGGTAAATGGTTCCCAATTAGAGGCAGCTGAGTGTCGTTACCTCTAATTGGGAACCATATATATGTTTGTGGTTTTGCACTAGGATTTTGTGGGTTATTGTTGTTTGTTCATAGCGTAAGTGTTTTGTCTATGTTATATGTTACGATCTTCGTTCGTTTGTTTATTGTTTTTTTCCCCAGTTACGTTATTCAATAAATATGTATACTGGAAGCATCGCTGCGTCTTGGTCCGCAAATAAAGAAGATCGTGACACCAAGGGCACATGCTCGGTGCGTGTAGCGGAGTATATCAAAATGTCATCGATATACACCACTACACCCTGCCTGTGCAGGTCCCTGAAAATCTAGTCTACAAAGGATTGGAAGACTGATGGAGCATTCATCAACCCGTACGGCATGACGAGGTACTCATAATGCCCTGATGTGGTACTAAACGCTGTCTTCCACTCGTCTCCCTCCCGGATACGCACCAGATTGTACTCGCTCCTGAGATCCAGTGTGGTGAAGAAGCACGCCCCGTGCATTGACTCAATCGCTGTGGCGATAAGAGGTAGTGGGTAACTGTACCTCACCATGATTTTATTGAGACCTCTATAATCAATGCACGGGCCTAGACCTCCATCCTTCTTCTTCACAAAAAAGAAACTCGAGGAAGCGGGGGAATTGGAGGACCGAATGTACCCCTGACGCAAAGATTCGGAGACATATGTCTCCATAGCCACCGTCTCCGCTTGCGACAGGGGATACACGTGACTCCTGGGAAGCACAGCGTCTACCAGGAGATCTATCGCACAATCCCCCCGTCGATGGGGTGGTAACTGAGTTGCCTTCTTTTTACAGCTGGCGAGAGCCAAATCGGCATATTCTGGAGGGATGTGCACGGTGGAGACCTGTTCTGGACTTTCCACCGTAATAGCACCAATGGAAACCCCTACACACCTGCCCGAACACTCTCGCGACCACCCCGTGAGAGCCCTCTGTTGCCAGGAAATGGTGGGTTCATGACGAGCTAACCAGGGAAGGCCTAGTACCACTGGAAACGCAGGGGAGTCAATGAGAAAGAGACTGATTCTCTCCTCGTGTTTCCCCTGCGTCACCATGGCCCGGATTATCCCGGACCCTAATGGTCGACTATCCAGAGCGTGAACAGGAAAAGGTCTGACCACAGGATTTATGGGGATCCCTACACTCAAAACGAGCGCTCTGTCAATAAAATTCCCAGCTGCGCCTGAATCGACTAGCGCCTTATACTGGGAAAGCGGGGGAAAATCAGGGAAACAAACAGACACAAACAGTTGGTCAACAGAGGTCTCTGGATGAGGGTGGTGCAGACTCACCTGGGGTGATGCCAGAGTGCCCTGCCTGCTGCCTCTACTCCCAGAGGGACCAACCCGTCACCGACCGGCAGTGTGCCCTCTGTGGCCACAGATGGTGCACGTGAATGCCCCTCCTCCAGCCTCCCTACGCGCAGCCCCTCCCAGCTCCATGGGCTCCGGAGCGAGGGTACTGGAAGGTAGCTCTTTAACCTGTTTGGGCCAGGGGGCAGTGTTCGGAAGTTCAGAGAGTCTGGTGTGCCCAATGTAAAATGCCTGTTACTCAGGCCCAGAAACTAGGATATGCAAATAATTGGTAGTATTGGATAGGAAACACTCTGAAGTTTCTAGAACTGTTAACATAATGTCTGTCAGGATAACAGAACTGATTTGTCAGATGAAAACATGAGGAAAATCCATCCTGAATTTGTTTTGGGGACTTCCCTGTCCATTCTTCTCCTTTCCCTATTGAACAATGAAAGGAATAGCTCCCAGATTCCAGTACCTATGGCTTCCATTGGATGTCAACAGTCTCTAGACAAGGTTTCAGGCTTTTATTTTGAAAAATGAAGAAGTAGTTTAAGGAAATCCAGGTGTCCTTCATTCTGGCTGTAGTCTTGTGGCGCACGTGACTGAGAGCGTTATTTATCTCCGGTATTGAACATAATACATTTTATTTCATTTTAATTTTATTGTTTATTTACATATTAGGGTACCTGAGGATTGATTAGAAACGTTGTTTGACTTGTTTGGACAAAGTTTATTGGTAACTTTTTTAGGTTTTCTATGTCTGTATATTGAACAAGTGGAATGGGTGGATTACTGAACAAAACGCGCCAACCAAACTGAGTTTTTGGGATATAAAGAGGGACTTTATTGATCAAAATGACCATTCTTTGTGTTCCTGTGACCCGTGGGATTGCAACCAGAGGAAGATCTTCAAAGGTAAGTGATTTACTTTATCACTATATTTGATTTTGTAATGCATGCGCTGGTTTGAAATATATTTACATGCAGGAAGTATGCGAGGCACTGTCCTTAGATAATCAAATGCTATGCTTTCGCCGTAAAGGCTATTGTAAAGATCAAATACTCGCCACACATGGCGCTACATGAGAGGATCAACTTGGACGCATATACAATGCATTTGGAAAGTATTAAGACAACTTCCCTTTTTCCAAATTTTTTACGTTACAGCCTTATTCTAAAATGAATAAAAAAAATCATAATTATCATCAATCTACACACAACACCCCATGATGACAAAGCAAAAACAGGTTTTTAGAACATTTTGCAAATGTTTAAAAAATAAATCAAACTGAAAATCACATTTACATAAATATTCAGACCCAAAGACTCCAGCTCAGGTGCATCCTGTTTCCATTGATCATCATTGAGAAGTTTCTACAACTTAATTGGAGTCCACATGTGGTAAATTAAATTGATTGGACATGATTTGGAAAAGCATACACCTGTCTATGTAAGGTCCCACAGTTAACAGTGCTAGTCAGAGCAAAAAAACAATCAATGAGGTTGAAGGAATTCTCCACAGAGCTCCGAGACAGGATTGTGTCGAAGAACAGATCTGGGGAAGGGTACCAAAACATTTCTGCAGCATTGTAGGTCACCAAGAATACAGTGGCCTCCATCATTCTTAAGTGGAAGAAGTTTGGAACCATGCAAGACTCTTCCTAGAGCTGGCCGCCTGGCCAAACTGATCAATCGGGGCGAAGGGCCTTGGTCAGGGAGGTGACTAAGAACCCGATGGCCACACTGACAGAGCTCCAGAATTCCTATGTGGAGATGGGAGAACCTTCCAGAAGGACAACCATCTCTGCAGCACTCCACCAATCAGGCCTTTGTGGTAGAGTGGCCAGACGGAAGCCACTCCTCTGTAAAAGGCACATGACAGCCCACTTGGAGTTTGCCAAAAGGCACCTAAATGACTCTCAGACCATGGTCTGATGAAACCAAGATTGAACTCTTAGGCCTGAATGCCAAGCGGCACGTCTGGAGGAAAACTGGCACTATCCCTACCGTTAAGCATGGTGGTGGAAACATAATGCTGTGGGGATGACTAGTCAGGATCGAGGGAAAGATGAACGGAGCAAAGAACAGAGAGATCCTTGATGAAAACATGCTTGAGAGCTCTCAGGACCTCAGACTGGGGCGCAGGTTCACCTTCCAACAGGACAATGACCCTAAGCACACAGCCAAGACAACGCAGGAGTGGCTTTGGGACAAGTCTCTGAATGTCCTTTAGTGGCCCAGCCAGAGCCCGGACATGAACCCGATCTAACATCTCTGAAGAGACCTGAAAATTGCTGTGCAGCGACGCTCCCCATCCAACTTGACAGAGCTTGAGGGGACATGCAGAGAAGAATGGCAGAAACTCCCCAAATACAGGTGTGCCAACCTTGTAGCGTCATACCCATGAAGACTTGAGTCTGTAATTGCTGCCAAAGGTGCTTCAACAAAGTACTGAGTAAAGGGTCTGAATTCTGACATTTCAGTTTTTATTTTTAATAAATGTGCAAACATTTCTAAAAACCTGTTTTTGCTTTGTCATTATGGGGTATTGTGTGCAGATTGATGAGGGAAAGTCAAGGGGTCTGAATACTTTCCAAATGCAGTGTAAATACTTAGGCATTTGGATTCATGTGGATTTTACGTATAACAAACATAGACGAGCTGGTTAAGAAGATAAGATTTAAAGTTGGCTTTTTCTACAAAAACAGATTGTGTCTTTGTTTAAATAGTAGGAAGCAAATTATTCAGTCGATCTTTGTATCTGTTCTTGATTATGGTGATATTATTCATCAAAGTGCAGCTGCTACTACTATTAAACCTTTGGATGCCATTTAATATAGTATTTGTTTTGCTACAGGTGACAGTTTTGACACTCATCACTGCATCCTGTATCGAAAGGTTGGCTGGACTTTGCTAAAGACCCTTTAGATTTCTACTTTACTTCATAAACTTCCGTCTTATCAAACGTTGCTGTTGAAGTAAAACACCTGAGTTGCCTAACCCGGTCACAGGATTGATTAACTCTTGAGGTTCCTAGGGTCTCTACTTTTAGTTTTGCTGGAACAAAATTCTAAATTCATAATGTTCTGGTGTCGTTTGGGCAGTTTTGAGTACTGATTGGAGACTTATTTGTGGAGGAATGTAACTGTTTTTCTGGGTGATTTGTGATTTTGTACTGTTTTTGTATTTTAATGTGCAAATACAGTATATATATATACATATGTATGTATATATATATATATATATATATACACAGTACCAGTCAAAAGTTTGGACACACCTACTCATTCAAAGGTTTTTCTTTATTGTTTATATTTTCTCCATTGTAGAATAAGTGAAGACATCAAAACAATGAAATAACACAAATGAAATCATGTAGTAACCAAAAAAGTGTTCAACAAATATATTTGAGATTTGAGATTCTTCAAATTAGCCACCCTTTTCCTTGTTGACAGCATTGCACACTCTTGGAATTTTCTCAACCAGCTTCATGAGGTATTCACCTGGAATGCATTTAAATTAACAGTTGTGCCATGTTAAAAGTTCATTTGTGGAATTTCTTTCCTTCTTAATGCATTTGAGCCAATCAGTTGTGTTTTTGACAAGGAAGGGTGGTATACAGAAGATAGTCCTATTTGGTAATAGACCAAGTCCATATTATGGCAAGAACAGCTCAAATAAGCAAATAAAAAATACAGTCCTTCATTACTTTATGACATGAAGGTCAGTCAATGCGGAACATTTCAAGAATTTCTAAAGTGCAGTCGCAAAAACCATCACGCGCTATGATGAAACTGGCTCTCATGAGTACCGACACAGGAAAGGAAGACCCAGAGTTACCTCTGCTGTAGAGGATAACTTCATTACTTACCAGCCTCAGAAATCGGCAATTAACTGCTCCTCAGATTGCACCTCACAGAGTTCAACAGCCACATCTAAACATCAACTGTACAGAGAAGACTGTGAATCAGGCCTTCATGGTCAAATTGCTGCAAAGAAACCACTACAAAATGACACCAATAAGAAGAACAGACTTGCTTGGGCCAAGAAAGACTAGCAGATTTCTGGTGGAAATCTGTCCTTTGGTCTGATGAGTCCAAATGTGAGATTTTTGGTTCCAACCGCTATGTCTTTGTGAGACACAGAGTAGGTGAACGGATGATCTCTGCATGTGTGGTTCCCACTGTGAAGCATAGAGGAGGAGGTGTGATGGTATGGGGGTGCTTTGATGGTGACACTGTAAGTGATTTATTTAGAATTCAAGGCACTTAACAAACATGGCTACCACAGCATTCTGCAGTGATACACCATCCCACCTGTTTTGCGCTTAGTGGGACTATCATTCGTTTTTCAACAGGACAATGACCCAAAACACACCTACGGGCTATTTGACCAAGGAGAGTGATGGAGTGCTGAATCAGATGACCTGGCCTCCACAACCACCCGGAATCAACCCAATTGAGATGGTTTGGGATTGGTTGGATCGCATAGTGCAGGAAAAGCAGCCAACACGTGCTCAGCATATGTGGGAACTCCTTCGAGACTGTTGGAAAAGCATTCCAGGTGACTACCTTGTGAAGCTGGTTGAGAGAATGTAAAGCTACTTTGAAAAATCTAAAATATGAATTATATTTTGATTTGTTTCACACTTTTTTGGTTACTAGAAAATAGTAAAAAATAAAGAAAAACCCTTGAATGAGTAGGTGTTTCCAAACTTTTGACTGGTGCTGTATATATAAAACGGCTGCATTGGACCTTTAACATGAATGCACTGGATAAGAGCGTCTGCTAAATAACTCAAATGTTAAATGTTGTGCTGTTGGAGTCTTAGTAGGGGGCCAGCGCTGTTCAGTGGCTCTTTGTTTTGCAACTGTTTTATTGAAGCAGCCTGGTTTTCATTGAGTGTCCCATTTGACTCTTTAAGGCAATCGCAATAGCTCCCCAACACTCATGCCTGACAATACTACTCCCGAAGAGGACAATCAACCAGCTCTGTTATCCAGTCCCACCCCCACCTACTCCATCTCACCAGATCCCTCCAAACCTTGCCATTACCGCTCGTGTCTGCCCATTAGAAACATCATTAATTCGCTCCCCCAAATCGCTGAAAACATAAAAACAACTTGTAAAACACCAGTCCACCAAGGGCCTCTTTCTCATCTAATAGTGGATTTTGATAGTAAAACATTCCAGTCATGTAAACAATGCTTAGTTGCTGTAAAATGGGCCTGGTGAGTGATGTCAGCACACAAGGTTCAAGGGCCACTCCACTCGTAAATCAAGCATTACAACAACATGGCCGGGCAGCGCAGGGGTGACAGAGAAAGAGTATCTCCCTTTACACCCTCCCCGTGCCTGATGTAGGAATGCTGTGTGAAAGAGGATGGCTGACCATCCGAACAGAGGAAGCTGTTAAACGGGCCAGGCAGTAAACACAGGGGCTTTGTTTTCTATGGGTCAAAATTCTAACTGGAGAAGAATTCCTGGAAAGTTGGGTAATACAAAGCTGGGAGGCCGGGGCAGGACCATTGGTGAGGTCACTGAGCAGTGCTGTCAAGAGTAAAGATAAACATATTAGAAAGACAGCTTTTACTCTCCCCCAAAAGACAAATAAATGTCCTCACAAATGTGCTCAAATGTGTACTGAGCGTACAAAACATCCTAATATTGAGTTGCACCCCCTTTTGCCCTTAGAACAGCCTCAATTCGTCAGGGCATGGACTCTACAAGGTGTCGAAAGCGTTCCACAGGGATTCTGGCCCACATTTGTGTCAAGCTGACTGGATGTCCTTTGGGTGGTAGACTATTCTTGATACACAAGGGAAACTGTTGATCATAAAAAAAACAGCAGCGTTGCAGTTCTTGACACAAACCGGTGCACATGGCACCTACTACCATACCTTGTTCAAAGGCACTTAAATATTCTGTCTTGCCCATTCACCCTCTGAATGGCACACATGTACAGTCACACATACACAATCCATGTCTCAATTGTCTCAGGGCAAAAAAATCTTTCTTTAACCTGTCTCCTCCCTTTCATCTATATGTGATTGAAGTTGGAAGTAATTAGAAGTAAATTTGAAGTAAAAAAAAATAACAATCCAGTTATTGTTCAGGCCTTGGAAGATGGCGTTGCAGAGATGGATAGCTGCCATAAAACGTCCCCCTGACCAATTCTGCTATTTTGTCAGGTTTGTTTATGCTGGTCTCAACTTTTTTTGTGCATGATACATATTTCTGCCACAATTTACGAAAATTGCTTCTGGACAACAGCGATCACTAACCTTGATGTGGATGAACATTTCTGCTTCAGCGAGTCAGCAACTGTGGATGTACTGCTCATCCCGGACCAGGCACTAATCCACCGGACTCGAAATAGGAAGAGACACGGCTCAAGAGATGCAAACTTGAGTGGGCTCCCTGACGAGACTACGTTGACGAGTAAATAAACTGCCTGATTGTACGTTCGCCAATAGAACGGCTCACAGCTTTCACCTAGTCAGTCTATGTCATGGAAATGTTTTGTACACTCAGCGTATATTATCTATTTAGTATGTGGTATTTTATTAGGATCTCCATTAGCTGTTGCAAAAGCAGCAGCTACTCTTCCTGGGGTTACTCTTCCAAAACATGAAACATAATACAGAATGACATAATACAGAACATCACTAGACAAGAACAGCTCAAGGACAGAACTATATACATTTTTAAAAAAGGCACACGTAGCCTACATATCAATGCATACACACAAACTATCTCGGTCAAATACGGGAGAGGTGTTGTGCCGTGAGGTGTTGCTTTATCTGTTGTTTGAAACCAGGTTTGCTGTTTATTTGAGCAATATGAGATGAAAGGAAGTTCCATGCAATAAAGGCTCTATATAAGACTGTACGCTTTCTTGAATTTGTTCTGGATTTGGGGACTGTGAAAAGACCTCTGATGGCATGTCTGGTGGGATAAGTGTGTATCAGAGCTGTGTGTAAGTTGACTATGCAAACAATTTGGGATTTTCAATACATTATAAAAAGAAGAAGTGATGCAGTCAGTCTCTCCTAGACTCTTAGCCAAGAGAGACTGGCATGCATAGTATTTATATTATCCTTCTGATTACAATGAAGAACAGAACGTGCTGCTCTGTTCAGGGCCAGCTACAGCTTAACTAGGTCATTCCTTGCAGCACTGGACCACACGACTGAACAATAATCAAGATTAGACAAAACTAGAGCCTGCAGAAAATGCTTTTTGGAGTGTGGTGTCAAAAAAGCAGAGCATCTCTTTATTACGGCCAGACCTCTCCTCATCTTTATAACCATTGAATCTATATGTTTTGACCATGACAGTTTACAATCTAAGGTAACGTCGAGTAATTTAGTCTCCTCAACTTGTTCAACAGCCACACCATTCATTACCTCTCACGATCGTCAGGATAAATGGACCAAGGCGCAGCGTGCATAGAGTTCCACATGCTTTATTCACAGTGAAACGTCAAAAACAATAAAGACAAAACAACTGATCGTAACAATCGTAGCGCTCCGTGGCACTAACAAGAAAACAATATCCCACAAAAGCAGGTGGGAAACAGAACACACTAAGTATGATCCCCAATAAGAGGTAACGACAATCAGCTGCCTCTAATTGGGAACCATACACAAAACAAACAAAGAAATAGAACAACTAGAACCCCTCTAGTCACGTCCTGACCTAAATCATCATAGAGAACACAGAGGGCTCTCTATGGCCAGGACATGACATTACCAGATTTAGCTGAGGTCTAGAACTTAATGAATGATTTGTACCAAATACAATGCTCTTAGTTTTAGAGATGTTCAGGACCAGTTTATTACTGGCCACCCATTCCAAAACAGACTGAAACTCTTTGTTAAGGGTTTCAGTGACTTAATTAGCTGTGGTTGCTTATGCGTATATGAATCATCAGCATACATGGACACACATGCTGTGTTTAATGCCAGTGGCAGGTCATTGGTAAAAATAGAAAAGAGTAGAGGGCCTAGAGAGCTGCCCTGTGGTACACCACACTTTACATGTTTGACATTAGAGAAGATTCTCTATGGCAGAGGTTGAAAAGCCATAACACATATGTTTTTCAACAACAGGTTATGGTCAATAATATCAAAGGCTGCACTGAAATCTAACAGTACAGCACCCACAATCTTCTTATTATACATTTCTTTCAACCAATCAATAGTCATTTGTGTCAGTGCATTTCATGTTGAGTGCCCTTCTTCTCTATAAGCATGCTGAAAGTCTAATGTTAATTTGTTAACTACTTAGGGAGCAGTGGGGTGCTAGCAGTGGGGCGCCCCACTCCCGACACTACCCGGTAATATGTAAGGTGCCAAATTCAAAATCCAAAAGTTGAATTATTAAACATTCATCAATATACAAGTGTTGCATAGTCATCAAAAGCTCTGATTCTTGGAAATATCACAGCGTTGTCAGATTTCAAAAAGGCTTTACGGCGAAAGTACAACATTTGATTGTTTGAGGATAGCCCCTCATATTTTAAGCATTAGCATAAATCCATAACCAAAGCGGGTCTCATAAAACGCATAAAATCGCTAATATAAAATCCCTTCCCTTTGAAGAACTTCTGCTGAGGGCTTCCCAAGTGTCCAACGAAGACATCCAATGGTTCTTTTGTTAGAAAAAGTCATTTATTATGTCCATAAATCTCAGTTTGGTTGGCGCGTTATGTTCATAAAATACAGCGTCCACTCGCCCATTGAACCGTGAAGAGAACGCGTTCAACCTATACCTATACACTTGTCCAAGAACAATCAAACATCATTGATAATGTATCCTTAGGAACACTTTGATGTATATTTACTATAATATTTCAACCGGATTATAAACTGGACGATAGGAAAGGAAAAAACCACAGCGCGCACGAGCCCGTGAACGCTCCTCCTCTTCTGTTTACATCCGATGACTAGTTAGAAATTCTTCTTCTATTACCATCCAGAGCAACCTAACATCACCAAACACTGTCTAGACTCTGTTGACATCCAGTGGAAGCAATAGGTACTGCAATCTTACTCCTATATATGTCTGTTTTCAATAGGTAGGGGTTCAAAATGAGGCAATGTGTCAAAAACAGAATATCCTCGGGTTTTCGCCTGCTATATCAGTTCTGTTATACTCACAGACAATATTTTAACACTCTTAGAAACTTCAGTGTTTCCTATCCAATAGTACTAATTATGTGCATATCCTAGTTTCTGGGCCTGAGTGGCAGGCCTTTTACTTTGGGCACGCCAGACTCTCCAAAACCGACACCTCAGCTGCTGCTCCCTAAGAAGTTAACAGAGAAATAGTATTGTATTTGGTCAAACACCATTTTTTCCAACAGTGTGCTAAGAGCTGGCAGCAAGCTTATAGGTCTGCTGTTAGAACCATTAAAGGCCGCTTTACCACTCTTGGGTAGCAGAGTGGTATTACTTTGGCTTCCCTCCAGGACTGAGGACAAAGACTTGCCTCTAGGCCCAAATAAAAAATATGACAGATAAGAGTGGCTATAGAGTCAGCTACCGTCCTCAGTAGCTTTCCATCTAAGTTGTTAATGCCAGGAGGTTTGTCATTATTGATCGATAACAATATTTTTTCCACCTCTCCCACACTAACTTTACAAAATTCTAACTTGCAAAGCTTTTCTTTCATTATTTGTGACTCACCACCTGGATTTGGTCTTATGTAGCAAAATTAGAATTTCTGTTTTTTACATTGGATAAAAGTAGAGACTCTGAGGTACAAAATGGTATAGCATACACTGCATTTGAGGAAACAATGGGAAAGTAATTCTGCTTTGAAAGCTGATCAACTTGTAAACTCACTTTTGAGAAAACAGTCTTTCTGTACTAACTTGCCAGCTACTTCCAGACATCTAAGAGAGAGAGAACAGCTCACTGAACATTACGAGCCCTAGCAGAGCTGGTTAGGCTGTTATGTTATCCAGAACTTTGGTGACTGCAACTGTGCTGTCAGATTGTCCGTTCCTAAATTCAGAGCGCTTCGCGTTCAGAGCGCACACTGGACGCTCTGGCGAATAAGTAGGGTTGATCCATAAGCTCTGACCTCACAATGACAGTCAAGCACCCAAGCTAACTGGCTAACATTGGCTAGCTACTTCCAGACACATAAGAGAGAACACCCCACTCTGACCATTTTACTCACCCTAGCAGAGCTGGTTAGGCAGTTTATGTTATCCAGAGTGTTGGTGACTGTGCTGCTGGAAACAATTTAATTACGCTTTGTTGCCGACGTTTAATGACACCGGACATATTCAACGGGTGTTGAGCATTCAACAATTCATCAGTTATTCTGCGCCCTGGCACACTAAGACGAGAGTCTTTTGTTAAGAAATTTAGCTATATAGCTAGCTAGGTAAACAATGAATCCCAACGCATGACGTAACGTTAGTTAGCGAGCCAGCCAGCTAACGTTAGCTAGCTAGCTAACAGTACACATTAACTTGAAATGAAAATACTTTGTCAAAATTAGAAACGCGTAATATCGGAACATGTAGCTAGCTAGACTATCTTACCCATGGTCTGAAATTCGAGTAGATAGCCGGAGCAAATTTACCGGCTAGAATGTCTATCAACAATTGCAGTGACATTCTATTGAAATGGATACTTGCATAGTGGAGTTTTTTGTTAAGACATGTAGCTAGCAAGCTAGCTAAACAATGGACCATAATCACAACTCATGACGTTACTACCCTGCATAAATCTACAGGTAGCTAACCAACCAGGTTCTTTGGCTATAACTAGTCAATCAAATGTGTCTGAGATACAAAAAATAAGAACATACACGTAACGTTAGCTAGCGACCCAGCCAGCTAATGTTAGCTAGATAACAGTACACTTGAAATGAAACCCCTTTCTGTCAAAAATTAGAAACGTGTAATATCTGAAAATGTAGCTAGATAGACTATCTTACCCGTATACATCATGGTAGGACACGTCTCCTGTCTGATGCCATGCATGGTTGCCCTTAATTTGAAGATGTAATCCAGACCGGTGTTTTCACCATCCCCTGAGCTATCATACTCGAATTCCACTGATCTCCAGAAAGTGGAGAGCATACACATAACGTTAGCTATGGAGCCAACCAGCTAACATTAGCTAGCTAACAGTACACCTTAACTTGACATTAGGTTTATGCAGTTTTACTACGCAATACATTTTTTTAAAATCAGCGTTCGACACGATTACCTAAACATACTGACCAGCTCCAATAGACAGATCCATGTTATATGGCAGACCAATCCAAACTAATCTCTTGGCATGTTCAGCCCACTCATTATCTCAGCCAACCATGGCTAGCGGGAAGGTTGCTCACTTTCTGTGGCTAACTAGGCTCGTAATTTAACAATTTTCTTCGTAAATACAGATGGCATACAAGTTTGATATTAAGGCACACGAAAGTTCACATGTTTGAGAAGGCAAAAAACGCATTTTGATAAAAAATATTGTTTACGTTCAAACGGCTCTACTGTGAAGTCGTGACTTCAACATATACCTAGTTTCCTGAATCGGGTCACATTTGTTTTTTTTATCCATGAATACAATTGCTCACTGTTCGTTGTTGGCATTTCTTGCCCAAATTCGCCTACTTTGCCAATGAAATAATCATTAAAATCATTTGCAACATCAAATGGTTTTGTGATGAATTAGCCATCTGATTCGATGAAAGATAGAGTTGAATTTGTCTTTCTGCCCATAATTTCATTTAAAGTACTCCAAAGTGTTTTTCTCAATCATCTTTATATCATTGATCTCTTAAACACAGCTGCTGGCTTTCCTGGATATAGCCACTATATTGTGATCACTGCATCCAACTGGTACGAATACAGCTTTAGAACAAAGTTCTACAGTATTACTAAAAATGTGATCGATACATGTGGATGATCTTGTTCCTGTAGTGTTTGTAAACACCCTGGTAGGTTGATTAATGATCTGAACCAGATTATAGGCACTGGTTAAAGTACGAAGCTTTCTCTTGAGCAGACAATATTCAGGTCCCCAAGAAAGTAGACCTCTCTGTTTACATCACATACACTATCAAGCATTTCACACATATTATTTAGATACTGACTGTTAACACCCCAAAAGAAAAAGCTTTAGATGTGCCAAGTGAACCTGCAACCACAACACTTCAATAACACTTGATATAAGATCTTCTCTAATCATGACAGGGATATGGCTCTGAATATAAAAAGCAACACCTCCCCCATAAGCATTTCTGTTATATCCTTGTATTGCTACTGCTGCATCATCAAATGAATTATCTAAGTGAGTCTCAGAAATCGCTAATATATGAATGTTATCTGATGTTGGCAAATTATTGATTTCATGAACCTTATTTCTAAGGCTACATATTTTAATATGGGCTATTTTCAGCCCTTTCCTGGGTAGCTTAACAGAGATAGACATAATACTGAAAACAGCAAACAAAGCAAGAGAAAAAATATATACATTCAGCAAGCAGTCAATTAATCAATTGGTGTGTGTGTGTGCTGTGGGGTTGAAGCTACGAACCCATAGGCTTGACTCTCACATCCCTTCCAGGCTTCTGGGAGGGAGGGTAGACAATGAGTCTGTCATAGTGGATGTAAGCAATGTCCCCACGTGCTCTGGCAGCTTTCATGGCTGGGATCAGTTCATTCCTCTTCTGGTGCATAGCTTCAGAATAGTCCTTGTTGAGGAAGATATAGGCTCCTCTCAAGTTCTTGGCTTTTTCCAGAACAGCTACCACGTCCTTGAACCTCAGGAACTATCATCCGGGGGCCTATCACCTGGGCCGGTGGTGGGTTTTTCAGTCCTGTGGGCGCTCTCCACCTAAATCTTCCTGTGGTCAATCTTCAATTTCTCAGAGATCATTTCCCTCAATTTGTCCTCAGACTCCGCCCAGGTCTCATGTGGAGATTCTGCAATTCCGTCCACAACCATGTTGTTTCCGCCTTGATTGTCCCTCGAGTCTGATTTATCTGTCATTGTTATAATGGATTCACACACAGAACTGATGTCCTCTCTCAATGACTTACCGATTGCTGTCATCTTGACGTTTTCCTGTTTCAACTCGAGCTGACCCTGGGGTCCTGGACCTCTCTGGTCAAGTCGTCCATTCTTTTATTAGTAGAATCCACAAGTATTTGGACAAAACACTTGAAGCAATTTTCTTGTTGTTGTAACAACTGCTTGTAGATCTCTTTTTTTTTGTTTAAAAGATCATTCACATGTGATAGAGAGACACCATTGTCCTCAACGGTACTCCCGCCGGTTTTGGTCTTTGTTATGGTAGCTAGCAACGTAGGTTATGCTGTTACTACTCGCAGTTCCAGACAGGGCAGGTTACAGGGAAAATTGAAAAAAACAAACAGCAGGGATCTAGACAGCCACAAACCCGGGACAATCCGTGGTCCCAGCCACAATGGCTAACCGTGTCACGGGCTGTTTTTCAAGAAAACCCCGCTAGCTTGATATGCAGCTAGCTATCAGCTAGGCTAGCTGCGACACCAAATAGCTCCTCAGACCCCTCGTTGGTCGGCAGGATCACTGTTAGACAAGCAACTCTTTATCCATCTATGCCCTTGTTCAGCCACTACTCCGAGAAACAGGATATTACAGTTCTTCAGGTCCTGTTGATAGGATAGTCTCGAATGGAGTTCGTACTGTTTGTTCTCCAGTGATTGTACGTTCGCCAATAGAATGGACATAGACTGACTAAGTGAAAGCTATGATCCGTTCTACGGATGTCACCTGTTAAAGACACTTCAACCAGTGTCGATGAAGGGGAGGAGACAGGTTAAAGAAGGATTTTTAAGCCTTGAGACAATTGAGACATAGATTGTGTGTGTGCCATTCAGTGTGAATGGGTAAGACAACATATTTAAGTGCCTTGGAACGGGGTATGGCAGTAGGTGCCAGGTGCACCAGTGTGTCAAGAACTGCAACGCTACACTTTTTTTTCACGCTCAACAGTTTCTCGTGTGTATCAAGAATGGTCCACCACCCAAAGCACATCCAGCCAACTTGACACAACTGTTGGAAGCATTGGAGTCAACATGGGCCAGCATTTCAACATCTTGTAGAGTCCATGCCCTGATGAATTGAGGCTGTTCTACAGGCAAAAGGGGGTGCAACTCAATATTAGGAAGGTGTTCCTAATGTTTTATACACTCAGTGTACATCTAGCTGGTTTTTCTATGAATTGTCAAGACTAAACGGCAGCTTCGGGTAAGGTTAAGGGGGAGGTGTGTGTCGCTTTGTTAACAACAGCTGGTGCATGATCTCTAATGTTTCAAGGTTTTGCTCTAATTAGTTAGAATACCTTATGATAAACTACAGACCATACTATTTACCAAGAGAGTTTTCATCTATATTTCTCGTAGCTATCTATTTACCACCACAAACCAATGCTGGCACTCAGACCGCACTCAACGAGCTGTACAGGGCCATAAGCAAAAAATGAAATGCTCAAGCCCAGATTTGACGGCAGGTAGCCTAGTTGTAAGAGCATTGGGCTGGTATCCAAAAGGTTGCTAGATTGAATCCCCATGCTGACAAGGTAAAAACCTGTTGTTCTGCCCCTGAACAAGGCAGTTAACCCACTGTTCCTAGGCCGTCATTGTAAATAAGAATTTGTTCTTAATTAACTGACTAGCCTAGTTAAATGAAGGTTAAATAAATAAAAATGTATCTGTCAGAGTCCCAATGGCGGTGAGCTTTACACCACTCCAGCCGATTCATGGGCAGATCTTTCAGATACTTCAGACGTATAAGTTCCCAGACTTGGACTTAGGGATGTCTAACCCTGGCGATCCTTTCAATCTCCAGCGAGTTAGGTAAATATGCTTTTAGTTTTTTTGCACCTCTCATGTGGAATGATCTCCAAAACAACTTAAAGTTGGTGGAGTTGGTTCCTCTAGGGTATTCCCAAACTGGGGTACACATACCCCCAGGGGTACGTGCAATGATGTCGGGGGTATGCCTAATAAAAATACAATTTACTTTAAAAATAAAACAAATATTGTTAATTTTTGGTACAATTTCTTCTTCACATTTTCAAACAGCACATTTAGATTTTCCAACGGGCTATACATTTGAGTTTTTTTTCTCGCCTGAGTAGCCTCGTTTCACTGCCAAAAATAACATGAAACCATCTAGCGTTCAGCAAAATAACAAAACAATGTCAAATACAGGTAGCCTAGTCAAATAATGAACATCCAATCACATTAACCGTTACTCTCTTGTGGGTCACCTTCACTCTTGCGCAGACATTTAGAAATGAAACATGACAATTTAAAAAGTAAGCCACTGAAGTTTTTCTAGAGAGAATAAAGGAGATGTTTTGAAACAATTACTGCTTTGCATACAACAATTACTGCTTTGCATACAAGCCAGTGAATTATATGCCTTACAGCTGGATGAGTCAACAGACGTGGTGGGCCTGGCACAGCTTCTGGAATATGTCCGTTACATTTATGGGGGGTCAATTAAGGAAGACATCCTCTTCTGCAAGCCACTGGAAACCAGGAAAACATGAGAGGATATTTTTAAAGTACTGGACAGCTTTGTGACATCAAATGGACTTGGTGGTCAAGATGTGTTGGTACGTGCACTGATGGCGCAAAAGCCATGACAGGGAGACATAGTGGAATGGTAAAGCGTGTTCAAGCAGTTTCTCCCGACACCACTTGGGTACACTGCAGCATCCACCGAGAGGCTCTTGCTGCCAAGGGAATGCCTGACAGCTTGAAAGACATTTTGGACTCTACAGTGAAAATGGGTAACTTTGTTAAAGCAAGGCGCCTGAACTCTCGTGTATTTTCTGCATTATGCAATGATATGGGCAGCACTTTTACAACATACAGAAGTGCGCTGGTTATCAAGGGGCAAAGTATTGACACATTTTTTTTAATTGAGAGACAAGCTTTAAGTTTTCTTTACTGACCAAAAATTTCACTTGTCTGACCGCTTGCATGATGATGAGTTTCTCACACGACTGGCCTATCTGGGTGATGTTTTTTATCACCTGAATGATCTGAATCTAGGATTACAGGGACTCTCCTCAACTATATTCAATGTGCGGGACAAAATTGAGGCTACGATTAAGAAGTTGGAGATCTTCTCTGTCTGCATTAACAAGGACAACACACAGGTCTTTCCATCATTGTATGACTTTTTGTGTGCACATGAACTCAAGCTTACGGACAATGTCAAATGTGATATAGCGAAGCACCTGAGTGAGCTGGTGTGCGCAATTACGCAGGTACCTTCCCGAAACGGACGACACAAACAACTGGATTCGTTATCCCTTTCATGCCCTGCCTCCAGTCCACCTAACGATATCTAAACCAGAGAGCCTCATCGAAATTGCAACAAGCGGTTCTGTGAAAATTGAATAGAATCAGAAGCCACTGCCAGATTTCTGGATAGGACTGCGCTCAGAGTTTTTTGCCTTGGCAAATCGCGCTAAGACACTGATGCCCTTTGCAACCACATACCTATGTGAGAGTGAATTCTCGGCCCTCACTAACAGGAAAATTAAATACAGGCACAGACTGTGTGGAAAATTATTTATAACTGAGACTCTCTCCAATACAACCCAACATTGCAGCTCAGAGTTTTTTGCCTTGGCAAATCGCGCTGTTAAGACACTGATGCCCTTTGCAACCACATACCTATGTGAGAGTGAATTCTCGGCCCTCACTAACAGGAAATGTTTGAAGGGGTACGGGACTATAATAAGTTTGGAAACCACTGCTGTTTTGTGTTTGCATTTCATGTATTGTGCAATTGATGTGTACTGTAGATATGTATAGTGTAATTGTTGTTTATTAATGTGTTCATACAGGGTTCATCTGCAAAAGAGACTTTTAGCATGACTCCCTGCTTAAATAAAGGTAAAATAAAAATTTATTTTTCTCTCTGAAAGCGAATAGGGAAGTGATCTGTGAGGGCCTGCTTGGTCATGATTCCTGGTAGCTAGGCCACGAAGATTCGTTTATGTGGTGTGTTGAGATTCCAACAGGACTCTCCAGGGGAAAGGTGTTGATTTGGCTGCTGGTTAGCTCGAAGTGCCCGATGATAGAAGCAGTCCTGATGCCTCGCTCAAAATCAAAACCACCCCGAATGGTAGAGTAAAGATTGTTCGTTTATTGATTTTGGAGGCAGACATTTTCCTCTTAATATATAATGTTTATGGCTGAGAGTAGAGGGCACTTTGCACTAATTAAATACCCCTCATACAACTGGTAACATTTACTTTAGGTGACCTTTTGTAGGTGTTTATAAAGCCCTAAAGAATGTCACGTAATGCGCCATTGGGCTTTTCATAAGCCTGCGTTGACATTATAACCAGATTGTAAGAGAGTACAGAGGTAATCACAAAGGCTTTAACCAATGGCTGAGTATAATCCAATGAAGTTGCCTTCCACAACAACCCCAACAGTTTAACAACATTCAGAAAGTCAAAGTTGGAGGGTACCTCTGGACCATTAATAAAACATAGTTTCTTACTTAGGCCCATTGCCCCATCATTGATGAATAGTACACTAAAATGCCTCTAAATGGGTGAGGCTTTCTTAGAAGAGGGGAAGATATGCAAAGATGAGGCAAAGTTATGTGAAGTCAAAAGAAGTAATAAGTAAGAGTGCTTCTTGTGAAACAGAAGATAAATTATTTTAGTTCATCCTGACCAAGCATACATCTTTGTCAAAGCCTATCTTGACAGGTTGTTTGTCTTACAAGAGAGCACAGTCTTGAATTAATTACCGGATCCAGAGCAATAATGTTGGATTGTTTACTTCTCATTGTCTGTCTTACTCTAAATTATGTTTGACAAGGGAATGAGATTAGAACGTGAATGTTTCATTCAGTCAGGACCTGTCTGAATCACATATGACACATACTGCAAAACATTGTGCAGCGGGCATGTATCAGAGACATTTACTCTGCAGATCTTCACTTACACTAAAGAAAACAGCCCTTTTCAATCCGAGAAAGAAAGATGCACCAGTAATATACTCCAAAATCTACCCCAGCACCAGTGAAAAAATTATGAGATGACTGTACTACATGCTGCATGCAACCTGAGCAATAAAATTGGCAATGACACAAGTGTTTATTTTAGTGCTTAACAACTACATTCCACATGGGGCATCGTGCTGCAGCCGTACGTCGTAGGAAAATAGAACTCACAGAGAACGGCCAGTTCTCCATAATCATAATCATTCGATGATGGAATAAATACATAAACAGAAAGATGTTCAAATGAAAAGGATCTGTGGGTTTAAAACAAAACAGTGCAGTGTTACACCCCGGATTTGGGAGAGAGCCTGTCGTAGCCCCTCGCTCAACTCTTTAAGCCCAGGAAGGACTTTGTAAAGTGAATGATTTGAACACAATGTTTGTTTATAAGAACTGATCTAAGCTCATAATTACCTTAACCTGATTAGGCAATAGCCACACTCCAGCTGGAACTGTTGTAAGTGATCAGCTAAATGGAAGAAAATAAATCTCCAGTTTCAATTCCTGGGCTAATGGGTCCGCTAGCCAAGCAGAAAGCCTGCTTAGAAATTCTTCAATTTATGGACGATTCTTTAGTGTGCCCCCCACCCCCACAGGTTCAATGTTGGATCCCCACTTTGGAGGTACCCCAAATATCTTTTCAATAGTCAGGTCAAACCCATAGCTTTTGACTCTGTCTAAGACCTGTCAGTGTTCTCCTCTAGGACTCTATTATAAAATGTGCTGCTTGGGCTCTGATTGAAAACTGGCTATTTTCTTTGGGTAAAATGGACAAGAAGCCGCTTTGACTGCCATGGATATGGATATTCGCAATGATACCCTGCAAGCAAAGGTATCTGCATGAAACTATCTCTGTGATCATGGCGCTGTTATCATAGCACTACTATAGTGGAAGTAATTTGAAAATATACCCTGCCTGAGACTTGTCACCTTTTGGCCTCGAGGATGTCCTCTTGGTCTAATGGCTAAGACTTTGGGTTGGGGAGGGGTAGCCTCTGCTCCAGGCTTCACTCACATTTTTCTCGAAAGCCTGGGGAATTCCTATTGGAAAAGAACATATAAGTGAAGCGTTCCTTGTCAGTGGCTGCTGGCTGATTGGCAGTGGATAAAAAATAAAATAAAAACGCCCTTTCCTTCCCTCTTCAGAAACGCTAATTATCCAGAGTAAGCTTATTTATGATGCTAAGGAAGGGTCTGGCTAAAAGGACACACTGATTGACCTTTACTCTGGTAACCCTGAGGCCCAATCTGTATTAAATGCTATTATAAGGACATTCCATTTATTGTGAAATAAATTCCTCCCCTATGAAATGTATCTCCCCCAGACACCTGCACTTGTTTTTGTCACTGTCCTCTTGTTTAACCCTCCTGTTGTGTTCGTTTCATGTTAATTAATTCTGTGTTCGCAGTCCAAAATGACCGCCTCATTTATAGCTGATTATAAATCCATAATAATACATATATTATCACCTAATGTTGTGTTAGATCTTTTTATCAACTTAAGTTCTTGTGAACATTACAAGTTTTGAGCTTCTATTTGCTATTTATTTTAATTAATTAATTTAGGCCTCATTGACCTGAGCTCATACAACTCGCTTTTGAGTAAGAAAAAGCATAATGTATGGATTATTTTGACTTTAGCAAATACTCAGATGAAACATATTGTGCTATTTATCACAGACTACTTTCTCCTCTAATGCATCTTCACTGTCCGTTTCCTGTCCTCTCTCCTCCTCACCAGTGTCATGATCAAAGATATGATCAAGAGCCTCACATACAGTATATCGTTTGGTCATTGTGCTGCCACTGTCACAACTTCGACTGTCGGTTCCCCTTCTCGTTCGGGCGGCATTCTGCGGTCTACGTCACCGGTCTTCTAATCATCACCTACTTTTCATTTTCCCTTTGTCTTGTCTTGTTTTTCACACACCTGGCTTGCATTCCCCTTCATTATCTGTTGTGTATTTAACCCTCTGTTTTCCCCCCATGTCCTTGTGTGTGATTGTTTATTGTGAAGCCGTTTCTTTCCGGCTGGTGCATTTCTTATATGCCTCGCCTGTTTTGCGTTTGGCACGTTTATTTGTATTTACGCGTTTAGCGTTTTACATGTATATTTGTTTGAGTAAAGGTTTTTGCTCACTCAGTACTTTTCTCCTGCGCCTGACTTTATGCACCAGCTACACAAGAGCCTGACAGAATCGCACACCCGCCATGGAGTCAGCAGGAGCAAGTACCCCGTTCAGAGGAGTCCAGGAACGCGTCCAGGAACACTTGGCTATGTTACATCATCTCGGTGCCATGATGGATCGCGTTGTCCAGACCATGGACCGCTGGGAGAGACAGGACCAACGCACCCGGGGTTACCTCTACCCGTCCCGTCCGGATCCAGCTCCAGTGGGATGCGTCTCTCCCTTCCCAGGGAGTATGATGGGACGGCCGCACAGTGCCAGGGGTTCCTCCTACAACTGGACCTATACCTGGCTACCGTTCACCCAGCTCCCTCAGGAAGGGAGAGAGTCTCTGCTCTCGTCTCCTGCCTCTCGGGAGATCTCTGGAGTGGGCCAACGCCGTGTGGGGAGAGGAAGACGCGGTGTTGGACCACTTTGAGGAGTTCACCCGTCGCTTCCGGGCCGTCTTTGACCATCCGCCCAAAGGTAGGGCGGCGCGGGAACGACTTTTTCATTTGAGGCAGGGGATGAGGAGCGCACAGGAGATCACGCTGGAGTTCCGGACTTTGGCCGCCGGAGCCGGATGGAACGACAGGGCCCTCATTGAACAGTATCGATGCAGCCTGCGCGAGGACGGCCGATGGGAGTTGGCCTGCAGAGATGCCAAAATTAACTTTGACCAACTAGTAGATATGTCCATCCGGTTGGATAACCTGGTGGTTACCTGTGGACGTCCTGAGGGGGCTCTGTCGGTTCCATCTCCCAGTACTCCCGCTCCGGTGCCCATGGGAGGCTGGAGGAGGGACCTTCACGTGCACCATCTGTGGCCGCAGAGGACACACTGCCGGTCGGTGCCGGGTTGGTCCTTCTGGGAATCGAGGCAGCAGGCAGGGCACTCTGGCGTCACCCCAGGTGAGTATGCACCACTCTCATCCAGAGTCCTCTGTTGTTCACCTGTTTGTACCTGTCTGTTTCCCTGAGTTTTCCCCGCATTCTCAGTATAAGGCGCTAGTCGATTCAGGCGCAGCTGGGAATTTTATTGACAGAGCGTTAGCCCTTATTTTAGGGATCCCCATTATACCTGTGGTTAGACCTTTCCCGGTTCATGCTCTGGATAGTCGACCATTAGGATCAGGGCTAATCAAGGAGGCCACCATCTCCCTGTCCATGGAGACGCAAGGGGGTCACGAGGAGAGAATCAGTCTCTTTCTCATTGATTCTTCTGTGTTTCCCGTGGTACTAGGCCTTCCTTGGTTGGCTCGTCAAAACCCCACCATTTCCTGGCAACAGAGGGCTCTCACGGGGTGGTCGCGAGAGTGCTCGGAGAGGTGTGTAGGAGTTTCCGTTGGTGCTACCATGGTGGAAAGTCCAGACCAGGTCTCCACCGTGCACATCCCCCAGAATATGCCGATTTGGCTCTCGCCTTCTGTAAAAGGAAGGAGACTCAATTACCACCCCATCGACGGGGGGATTGTGCAATAAATCTCCTGGTAGATGCTGCACTTCCCAGGAGTCACGTGTATCCCCTGTTGCAAGAGGAGACGGCAGCTATGGAAACATATGTCTCCGAATCCCTGGGGCAGGGGTACATTCGTCCCTCCACTTCACCTGCCACCTCGAGTTTCTTTTTTGTGAAGAAGAAGGATGGAGGTCTGCACCCGTGCATTGACTATAGAGGTCTAAATCAAATCACGGTGAGGTACAGCTACTCACTTCCTCTTATCGCCACGGCGATTGAGTCAATGCACGGGCGCGCTTCTTCACTAAACTGGATCTCAGGAGTGCGTACAACCTGGTGCGTATCCGGGAGGGAGACGAGTGGAAAACAGCGTTTAGTACCACCTCAGGTCATTATGAAAACCTCGTCATGCCATACGGGTTGATGAATGCTCCATCAGTCTTCCAATTCTTTGTAGACGAGATTTTCAGGGACCTGCACGGGTAGGGTGTAGTGGTGTATATCGATGACATTCTGATATACTCCGCTACACGCGCCGAGCATGTGTCCTTGGTGCGCAAGGTTCTTGGATGACTGTTGGAGCATGACCTGTACGTCAAGACTGAGAAATGCCTGTTCTTTCAGCAGGCCGTCTCCTTCCTAGGGTATCGCATTTCCACATCAGGGGTGGAGATAGCGAGTGATCGCATTGCAGCTGTGCGTAATTGGCCGACTCCCACCACGGTAAAGGAGGTACAGTGATTTTTAGGGTTTGCCAATTACTACCGGAGATTTATCCGGGGTTTTGGCCAGGTGGCTGCTCCCATTACCTCACTGCTGAAGGGGGGTCCTGAACGTCTGCAGTGGTCGGTTGAGGCGGATAGGGCTTTTGGGCAACTAAGAGCTCTGTTTACCTCGGCTCCTGTGCTGGCCCATCTGGATCCCTCTTTGGCATTCATAGTGGAGGTGGACGCGTCCGAGGCTGGGATCGGAGCCGTTCTCTCTCAGCGCTCGGGCATGCCACTGAAGCTCCGCCCCTGTGCTTTCTTCTCGAAGAAGCTCAGCCGGCGGAGTGGAACTATGATTTGTTCTTTTTCACTGGGTCCACTCGTCCAAGTGCCGATGCATTTGTGGCATGATGTGAACAGTACGAACTTGTGTCACTACCAAAGTCTAATGGTTTTAAACAACTTTTGTATTGTCTGGAAACTCACTTGTAGAATTTGCTTGCAGTAGGTCTCTAAAAAAGATAAGCCGTGCAAGGTTATTAAACAGAGGTGCCTTCTTTTGATGATATCAGGTGATGTGCAACCTAACCCTGGCCCTGATATGCAATGTCTTCAATCTAGGTTGT
This sequence comes from Hucho hucho, assembly GCA_003317085.1. Taxonomy (NCBI): domain Eukaryota; kingdom Metazoa; phylum Chordata; class Actinopteri; order Salmoniformes; family Salmonidae; genus Hucho; species Hucho hucho. Next base: position 771,548 of record QNTS01000212.1, read on the forward strand.
ACGCAGCCTGTTGTCAAAAAATGATGGGGATAGAATTTGGGCTAAATCAACTGATGTTGTTGTAATTGTGTTTTCCTGAAACCGGGCTCAGCAAGTCTGTTCTTGATCAGGATATTTGTAAATGGTTACAATGTGTATTGCACTGATCAAGTTAAGAAAGGTGGGGGTGTGGCTATACATTACCGTTCAAATGTTTGGGGTCACTTAGACATGTACTTGTTTTTGAAAGAAAAGCACATTTTTTGTCGATTAAAATATCATCAAATTGATCAGAAATACAGTATAGACATTGTTAATGTTGTAAATGACTATTGAAGCAGATATTTTAAGGAATATCTGCATAGGCGTACAGAGGCCCATTATCAGCAACCATCACTCCTGTGTTCCAATGGCATGTTGTGTTAGCTAATCCAAGTTTATCAATTGAAAAGGCTAATTGATCATTATGTTAGCACAGCTGAAAACTGTTGTGCTGATTAAAGAAATAACACAACTGACTTTCTTTAGACTAGTTGAGTATCTGGAGCATCAGCATTTGTGTGTTCGATTACAGGCTCAAAATGGCCAGAAACCAATAACTTTTCTGAAACTCGTCAGTCTGTTCTGAGAAATTAAGGCTATTCCATGCGAGAAAATACCAAGAAACTTAAGATCTCGTACAACGCTGTGTACTACTCCCTTCACTGAACAACGCAAACTGGCTCTAACCAGAATAGAAAGAGTGGGAGGCCCCGGTGCACAACTGCGCAAGAGGACAAGTACATTAGAGTGCCTAGTTTGAGAAACAGATGCCTCACAAGTCCACAACTGGCAGCTTCATTAAATAGTGCCCGCAAAACACCAGTCTCAACGCCAACAGTGAAGAGGCGACTCCAGGATGCTGGCCTTCTAGGCAGAGTATCAAAGAAAAAGCCATATCTCAGACTGGCCAAAAAAAATAAGAGATCAAGATGGGCAAAAGAACACAGATGCACTTTACCGAGGAACTCTGCCTAGACTATCAGAACATTATATAATTTTCACACCATAATCCCCTATTTTGAGATTTTTCTCAACCTAAAAGAAAATTACAAGTTTTAAAAACATTAATTCACATGTAAAAAATAAATAAGGCATCAAACTCAAACATATAGGAAAAAAACGTCCTTGCACTAGTATACTACCATTGTAAATGACCATCCGTTGGTTCATTGAGCCTTTAACCTTAACATAAAATTATCCTTCATTGGGAATGATATAAACATTAAAATATCATTAAGAAATCCTCAGCAATCTAAATCAGAGAACATTTTTCATCAGTACGAAACAAAACATACTGAGCATACTCCCATTGGTCAGCATAGTAGAAATAACTATTTCCATCCCAGAAACAAAAATCAGGATATCTTGTTGGACAAATCCAGGTAGTGGTTCTCTGTTTAAAGTTACATTTATTCCGTTGGTATCTAATGAACATGACCCACGACAAGCAGCACGCTACCACTATTTTTAAAGCAACGCCTATGGACTCTATGTGCCATTAGCCGCATACCTGCTATAGTTCCTTAGTATTATCACTTTCATCACTTCGGTATGACATGCTGAGAATAGTGTCAACATCTTTGGTAAACAACTTCTTTACCCATGTCACAATTAGTTTAACATTCAAAACAATCATTACCGAATACATTAATTGCTTCACTCATATAGTTATTAACATACGTACACATTCAAATTAATTAGTCCGGTTTTAAAAAATCATTCAGTTTCCAAATAATAATAATCAATAATCAAAACCCAATTAATTATCCAACCCAAATATAGAATGACAATTCTTAGTGATTCACATTGGTCAAAACCCTCAATTTGGCAAACATCGACAATGGCAGAATGTACAGTGGTTCTTCCTGTAAATGTTGCATCGTACTGCAGCACACCTTGCAGGCTTCCGCAGAATTATATGGCACGTTATTTAAGTGTCAGCCATTTTTGCCATTAATGCTAGTTAGTGCTAGTTTGACCACCAGAGGGCATCTTTGAGAAGCATTTGACTTTTTTAAATATTGGCTGTACTAGAGAATTTAAGTAAGAACAAAGTATATGGGATTGATTTTAAGAAATGTTGCTTAATTAATTAGATTTATATAATGGTGTTTCTATTCCAAGAAAAACTAAAAAAACTAAACCCTCAGGGTTTCTGTTAGGAAAATATGGCGCTCTACAACCTGACCGGTCTGGAGTAGTCTACTGTACTAAGAGCAAAATAATCCTAACATTTCCACACCCTAATTTCAGTCTAACCAGAAGCAGCACGGCCAGGTGGACTGGGGACATCAAGGAGTCATCAGGCCAGGTAGGCCTTGAGGAATGGTCCTAATGCTCAGGTCCTCCGAGAGAGAGAGCGAGAAAGAAAGAGAGAGATAATTAGAGAGGGCATACTTAAATTCACACAGGACACAGGATAAGAGAGGAGAAATACTCCAGATATAACAGACCCTAGCCCCCCGACACATAAACTACTGCAGCATAAATACTGGAGGCTGAGACAGGAGGGGTCGGGAGACACTGTGGCACCGTCCAACAATACCCCCGGACAGGGCCAAACAGGCAGGATATAACCCCACCCACTCTGCCGAAGCACAGCCACCACACCACTAGAGGGATATCTCCAACCACCAACTTACCATCCTGAGACAAGGCCAGGTATAGCCCACAAAGATCTCCGCCAGGGCACAACCCAAGGGGGGGCAACCAAGACCAGTCCCCATGTTTGTCTCAGAGCAGCGCGAAATGGTGCTGAAATAGTTGACCACACACCAGTAAGCTATTGCTTAAAATCCTATTGCTTCTATCTTCAATATGCTTTAAATGCCACAATGTCACAAATAATTGAACACACACACTTCTTAAAACTCTGAGAAGGGTAATAGGAGGTGATATGCACTGCATATTAAACTGGCAGTCTTATTGCTATATTCCACGCGTTACAGTGTGTGTTTCGATCCTCTCACTCTCTCGCACACGCACACGCACTTGCTGTCTTGACCTCTGAATGCTCGGCTATGAAAAGCCAACTGGCATTTACTCCTAAGGTGCTGACCAGTTAATCCTTCATCAGATGAACCGCAACATGTCGGCTTAAGCGATTTAATTCATGAATGCATTTGAAAGTTTTTAATATTGTGATAGTGAAGAGGATTGACAGTACAATTACAACAACTGGTAGGCTAATGACACAATTGTAAAAAATGGTAAGAGAACTGATGAAGAAAGTTACCCCTCTACATACATATTTCTTTACCGGAATCTCTAAATGAAAGTACTAGCAGATCCATAAAATGTCCTTGTACAGTAGAATATCTAATTCAATTTAGAGGATTCTATATTAATATATAAGTGGCTTTTATACAATTATAATTTAAAAAAAACTGTTTTTAAATGTATATGTTTATTAAGTATTCTTGCTTGTCTCAGAGCAGCGCGAAACAGTGCTGAAATAGTTGACCACGCGCGGGTAGGCTATTGCTTGATGATGGGATTTTCACACCTGCAGTATCCGGGCTATTAAACTAATCATTGGATAACAGATCGGCTCTCGGAACTCATTAACACACGTTACTGTGTGTGTTTCGATATGTTAATGCTTTCTCTCTCTCTTTTTCTCTCTCTCTCACGCACTTGCTGTCTTGACCTCTGAATGCTCGGCTATGAAAAGCCAACTGACATTTATTCCTAAGGTTCTGACCGGTTGCACCCTCTATAACCACTGTTTATATTATTTTGACCCTGCTGGTCAAAATTTGTACATTGTACTCAATTTCCAGCAAGACTATTCAAGCCATTGACTAACGGTTGAAGATGATGAGCGATCGACAAATGCAGTCTGGAATCTGCTGGCATCACAGCACAACATCAGCATCGCTCTAACCACAGTTGAAGAAACTTGAGGCGACTTATGGAAAGGCTCTATAAGACATATGGAACGTATTGCAAAAATCGCTGAAGCTGGAGACTTATATTTCCCTCACTAACTTTAAACATCAGCTATCTGAGCAGCTAACCAATCGCTGCAGCTGTACATAGCCCATCTGTAAATAGCCCATCCAATCTACCTACCTAATCATTGTTTTTATTTACTTTTCTGCTCTTTTGCACACCAGTATTTCTACTTGCACATCATCATCTGCACATCTATCACTCCAGTGTTAATTTGCTAAATTGTAATTACTTCGCTAATATGGCCTATTTATTGCCTTACCTCCTCATTTATTCCATGTGTAACTCTGTGTTGTTGTTTGTGTCGCACGGCTTTGCTTTATCTTGGCCAGGTCGCAGTTGTAAATGAGAACTTGTTCTCAACGAGTCTACCTGGTTAGAAAAAGGTGAAAAAATGAATAAAATATATATATATTATATATATATATACACTACTGTGCAAAAGTTTGGGGTCACTTAGAAATGTCCTTGTTTTTGAATGAAAAGCAAATTTTTGGTCCATAAAAAAAAAGAAAAATGATCAGAAATACAGTGTTGACATTGTGAATGATGTAAATGACTATTGTAGCTGGAAATGGCAGATTCTTTATGGAATATCTACATAGGCGTACAAAGGCCCATTAACAGCAACCATCACTCCTGTGTTCCAATGGCACGTTGTGTTAGCTAATCCAAGTTTATCATTTTGAAAGGCTAATTGATCATTAGAAAACCCTTTTGCAATTATGTTAGCAATGCTGAAAACTGTTGTTCTGATGAAAGAATCAATAAAACTGGCCTTAAATAGACCAGTTGAGTATCTGTAGCATCAGCATTTGTGGGTTTGATTATAGGCTCAAAATGGCTAGAAACAAAGGACTTTCTTCTGAAACTCGTCAGTCTATTCTTGTTCTGAGAAACGAAGGCTATTCCATGCGAGAAATTTCCAAGAAACTGAAGATCTCGTACAACGCTGTGTACTACTCCCTTCACAGAACAGCGCAAACTGGCTCTAACCAGAACAGAAAGAGGAGTGGGAGGCTCCAGTGCACAACTGAGAAAGAAAACAAGAACAATAGAGTGTCTAGTTTGAGAAACAGACGCCTCACAAGGCCTCAACTGGCAGCTTCATTAAATAGTACCCGCAAAACACCAGCCACAATGTCAACAGTGAAAAGGCGACTCCGGGATGCTGGCCTTCTAGGCAGAGTTCCTCTGTCCAGTGTCTGTGTTATTTTGCCCATCTTAATCTTTTCTTTTATTGGCCAGTCTGAGATATGGCTTTTTCTTTGCAACTCTGCCTAGAGCAGGGGTTCTTAAACTTTTTCAGCCTGTGACCCAAATGAGAAATTCTGTGTTTCCCCGGGACCCAAGCTTAGGAAAATATACAACTATACATAAATATTGGTACATTTCATTGCCCTTATGTCTACAACAAATGCAATATAGACAAAAACAAAAAAGTATTAAATTAAATATCCATATTTTAATATATTAATGTATTAACTACTTAGGGAGCAGTGGGGCCCACTCCCGACACTACCCGGTGAAATGTGAGGCGCCAAATTCAAAATCCAAAAGTTGAATTATTAAACATTCATAAATATACAATTGTTGCATAGTCATCAAAAGCTCTGATTCTTGGCAATATCACAGCTTTACGGCGAAAGCACAACATTTGATTGTTTGAGGGTGGCACCTCTAATATTTATGCATTAGCATAAATCCATAACCCAACACGGGCCTCACAAAACGCATAAAATCGCTAATATAAAATCGCCTACCTTTGATGAACTTCTGCTGAGGGCTTCCCAAGTGTCCAACGAAGACAATCCATGCTTCTTTGGTTAGAAAAAGTCATTTATTATATCCATAAATCTCCGTTTGGTTGGCGCGTTATGATCATAAAATCCACCGTTGAGTTGGCCATTGAACCGTGAAGACAACACGTTCAAATTATACCTATACACTTTCTACAAACAAATCAAACATAATTTTTAATGTATCCTTAGGTATCCTTTTGGGTATATTTGCTGTAATATTTCAACCGGACGATAACGTGAACGATAGGAAAGAAAAATAAAGTGGTGCGCGTTCACAATCTCGCGCGCGTCAAACCTTGTTTACAAAAGTGGTCGCATGACAATTTCCTGTCCCCATCCGTTCTGGTCACTGCTAGAATTCTTTGACTGTTGACTGTTGACACCTAGTGGAAGCCATAGGTACTGCAGTCTCAGTCCTACATAAAGTTGTATGCAATAGGCACAATGGAGAAGATTCTCATTTACAAAAAAAACTGCAAATCCGGATGGATTTTCCTTGGGTTTTCGCCTGCTATATCACTTCTGTTATACTCACATACATTATTTTAACACTCAATTATGTGCATATCCTATTTTCTGGGCCTGAGTGGCATGCATTTTACTTTGGGCACGCCAGACTCTCCAAAACCGTCACATCGGGAGCCACTCCCTAAGAAGTTAAATCCCGACACTACCCAGAGAAATGTAAGCCGCCAAATTCAAAATCCAAAAGTACAATTATAAAACATTCATCAATATACAAATGTTGCATACTCTTCAAAAGCTTAGACTGTGCATATCCTAGTTCCTGGGCCTGAGTGGCAGGCATTTTACTTTGGGCACGCCAGACTCTCCAAACTTCAGAATACTGCCCCAGTGCCTGTAGAGGTTAAAAACACTAAAATACAATAAATCATTTTCATTCTGAACTAAAATAAACTGATTGATCACATCACACAGATGAATAACAGAACAAACACACAGGCTTTTTGATAGTGCAACCCTAAGTATCAGTACAGATGAAAAATGATCAGGCCTATCTTGCTGTAGAAATTATTGTTGAAAGAAAGTTTAGGTTGGAACTGTTGCTGTTAAAATACAGTACATATTTTGTATTTTGAACTGGAATAAACTGATTGATCACATCACACAGATGTAGAGCAGAAAACACAACCACATTGAGAGCATGTCTATTCTGGGCTCCGTTCTTGACAGTGCAATACTGAGGTCATGTTCAGCCTTGAAACTGTTTCTGTACATGTTTTTTAAGTATGTCAGAGTTGAGAACCCTGACTCGCATAGGTATGTGGTGCCAAACTGGACCAGAACATCTACTGCTTTCTCAGTCAGGCAGGAGACTGCTTCCTGCTGTAGATGAGCAACCCAGAACTGTGTGAGTGTGTTTGCCTCAAAAAGCTTTACTTCAATCAGTTTATTCCTGTTAAGAATCAAAATGATTATTCTATTTTAACAGCAACAGTTCCAACCTAGACCAGTTTTCAACAATCATTTCTACAGTAAGATGAACAGTAGGCCTGATAATTTTTCATCTTCATTTGTACTGTTACGAGGGTTGCACTATCAGTAGCTAGCTTGCTTTGGCGAATAATAGCTATTAGCTGTGTACAAGGCCAGGGGATTGTTTGAAAGAGAAACTCACATCTACTACTATGAGAGTTAGTTAGTACTCCCTTATTTCTGCTTATCATCACCTGTTATAGAATGACAACAATTCCTTGCTAGCTGACCTACTTTTCCACTGTCGAAGGACTGTTTCCTGAAGCATGCTGCCCTGTTCTGAAATAACTCCCTGGGTTTACCATCATGCTGGGGATGTTTGGTCAGGACGTGTCGTTTCATTACTAAGCACTTCCCCGCACAAAACACATTGTGGGTGCTCCTCGTTATAAGTTTCTATGAAAGAGAAACTCATCGCTGTATATGTGTTTCACATCCATTTGATGACAGTGGTGAGTGATGGCGAGTGGGAATGACAAGTCAGTGGCATACAGCGCATCATCTGCTGCTGAACGACAGCGCTGCATCGTGTGTGTCGCGGAGTAATCTTCAAGAAAACTGCAGAAAAAAAGATAAGGTAAACCGCGAAGCACACGGGCATCTCCCTCTCATGCTCACACAGCTGCCAAACTGAGCAGAGACTCTGCCAAGCAGAGAGCGCACTTGGCCAAATCAATTCCAGGAATTAATTAAATAATTATAAATTTACTCTGACACATCGCGACCCACCATTAACAAGTCCCATACTAAGAAAGGCTGGCTTAGAAGACCAGCATCCCGGAGTTGCCTTTTCACTGTTGTTTTGCAGGTACTATTTAATGAAGCTGCCAGTTGAGGACTTGTGAGGCGTCTGCTTCTCAAACTAGACACTCTAATGTACTTGTCCTCTTGCTCAGTAGTGCACTGTGGCCTCCTACTCCTCTTTCTATTTGGTTAGAGCCAGTTTGCGCTGTTCTGTGAAGGGAGTAGTACACATTTCTCAGAACATGAATAGACTGATGAGTTTCAAAAGAAAGTCCTTTGTTTCTGGCCATTTTGAGCCTGTAATCGAAGGCCAGTTTTATTGCTTCTTTCATCAGAACAACAGTTTTCAGCTGTGCTAACATAATTTCAAAAAGGTTTTCTAATGATCAATTAGCCTTTTAAAATGATAAACTTGGATTAGTTAACACAACATTCCATTGGAACACAGGAGTGATGGTTGCTGATAATGGGCCTCTGTACGCCTATGTAGATATTCCATAAATAATCTGCCGTTTCCAGCTACAATAGTCATTTACAACATTAACAATGTCTAAACTGTATTTCTGATCAATTTGATGTTATTTTACTGGACAAAAAAAATAGATTTTCTTTCAAAAACAAGGACATTTCTAAGTGACCCCAAACTATTGAGCGGTAGTGTATATATTTTTTTATTTAACTTCTTAGGGAGCGGCAGCAGAGGTGACGGTTTTGGAGAGTCTGGCGTGCCCAAAGTAAAATGCCTGCCACTCAGGCCCAGAAAATAGGATATGCACATAATTAGTACTATTGGATAGGAAACACTCTGAAGTTTCTAAAAGTGTTAAAAATAATGTGTGTGAGTATAACAGAACTGATATAGCAGGCGAAAACCCGAGACATTTCTGTCCTGAATTTTTTTGTTGTTGTGATCTTTGCTCTGTTTGATACAGTCCCTATTGATTTCAATGGTATCCATTGAGATTGCAGTACCTATGGCTTCCACTAGATGTCAACAGTCTTTATACAGTGTCTGGAAGCTCTAGCAGTGAGCAGAACGGATAGGAACAGGAAATAGTCAAGGGAGCTCAGATGTCAACAAGATTTCGCGGCAGACAGTGTGCGCGCCCCACTTTATTTTCCTTATATAACGTTTAGGTTACCATCTGAGTGAAATATTATCGCTAATATTCATAAAAGGATAGCTAAGGATGCATTATAAATGGTCTTTGATTTGTTTAGGAAAAGTTCATAGGTATATTTGAACGCGTTCTCTTCACGGTTCAATGGGCGATTCGACGTTGGACTTTCTGAACCAAACAGAGATTTATGGATATAATAAATGACTTTTTCTAACAAAATAACCATTGGATGTCTTCGTTGGACACTTGGGAAGCCCTCAGCAGAAGTTCTTCGAAAGGTAAGGGATTTATTTTAGCTCTGATATGGGTTTTGTGTGACGCCCGCTGGATATGAATTTATGCTAATGCATAAATATTAAAGGTGCTGTCCTCAAACAATCAAATGTTGTGCTTTCGCCGTAAAGCCTTTTTGAAATCTGACAATGCTGTGATATTGCCAAGAATCAGAGCTTTTGATGACTATGCAACACTTGTATATTGATTAATGTTTAATAATTCTACTTTTGGATTTTGAATTTGGCGCCTTACATTTCACCGGGTAGTGTCGGGAGCTAGCGCGCCGCTACTCCCTAAGTAGTTGACTATAGAAGTCAGTTAAGAACAAATCCTTATTTAAATTCTACCCAGGAAAAACCCAGATGACGCTGGGCCAATTGTGCGCCGCCCTATGGGACTCCCAAACACAGCCGGACGTAACTACAGCCTGGATTCTAACCAGGGACTGTAGTGTTGCCTCTTGCGCTGAGATGCAGTGCCTTAGACCGCTGCACTACTAGGGAGCCATGACCAATATGACCAATATATATATATTGTTGTTTCTCTTGTTTTGTACTGTTCTGTAGTTTCGACCCAATGATTCGTCTGACAAACAAAGAACTTTGCGTCCTGCAGGCCCAGAAATGGATCAAAGTCTACTTTGTTCCAATATTTGTGTCATTCAGTGATATTTATTCCCATAGTAATTTGTTATGGTTCCATAACGAAATAAACAACTGGATTTTGAAAGTGCATTTTTATCATAATTTTATTAACGAAAGCATAAAGATGTTGATAAGAAGCCACATTTGCCTTGGGATCCATCCCAGTTGGTATTCTGTGGAACCATGTGTTTTTTCGGTGCGGCCCGTTGTCCAGACCTTTTTCCACTGATCTCCACGGATGGTTGTCGGCATGGTTGTATGGTCTGCAAAAACACATTCACGATTTTAGTACACAATTATCGATTTTATTACACAATATGCCTACACATTGAAAGGCTATATAATTTTTTTTTTTAAGAAAACGCACTGAAACCATAATACCTTTTAGTTTTGGTGATCCTCTCAGCTCCGACTCATTTTCAAGTCCTCTGGTGGTTACAGTCTTAACCCTGGAACGGGTAGCACCATAGAAAGAAGCTGGCTTGATGAAAACTCTGTAAGCCGGAAAAGGATCTGCTCAGACAAAAACACACTGCCGCCCGGGTTTGCATTGCAAATGAGGACATCAACTGGGTTAAGACGGCAGCAGAGTAAGTAGACCTTTATGTATTAAAATAAAGGTTAAATAAAAATAAATACATAAAAGACCGACAACACCTACGGTAGGCCTACAGTATATCTACAAATGTTTTTTTCATCTCTTCATGCAGGTATCCTGATTTAAACCCAATCGAACTTGTTTGGCGTCAGCTGAAAACATTAATCCGTAGCTCTGCCAAGCCAACAATACAAAGCAAAGAAACTGTTGAAGGCCATCAAGACATTTTGGCCTGAGAAATTGACGATACAATACTCCCCCCTACCCTCCTTCTTGGCAAGAGTCTATTGTCCTGCTAATAGCCCATAATGGGTGGATGGATGGCTTCTTTTGTATTTCAATGTATTGAATGAATGTATTAATTACAGTCATTTACCATTCTCATTCTAGGACTGGAAACGTTGTTTGCAGAGTTCACAATCTCATTTTCAAGTCCTTGTTCAAAAAATATTTTGGAGATGATTTCGTTTTCAGGTAACCGAAAGTGAGCAGTTGTAATCTGAATAAAGGGAAAATGGCCATTCTTGAACATGGGGTGAGACAATAGGCCCTTTTTTAAAATTTAAACAGCCCCAGGTCGCTGTTTAAATTATCTCTCTAAAAGGATGCATTATGAAAGGAAAATGACATGCACAAAGACGGTGGTAATATTTTTCCTTTTAGAGACATGTTTAGGAAAAGTTGATAGGTATATTTGAACGCGTTCTCTTCACGGTTCAATGAGCGATTCGACGTTGTATTTTCTGATCATAACGCGCCAACCAAACAGAGATTTATGGATATAATAAATGACTTTTTCTAACAAAATAACCATTGGATGTCTTCGTTGGACACTTGGGAAGCCCTCAGCAGAAGTTCTTCGAAAGGTAAGAGATTTATTTTCGCTGTGATATGGGTTTTGTGTGACCTGCGCTGGATATTAATTTATGCTAATGTGGAAAATATGTGGGGTGCTATCCTCCCTTACAGCCCGCTCGGGTTCAGCGAGCACCAGTCGCTGACACCTGCAGAAGAAAACATGGAATTAGTAGAGTCTATCCAAAAACCACCAATAACTAATAACATATTTCCATTCAAATTATTAGAAGGCATTGTTTTCATTTCAGTCTACCCAAACAATATTATAACATATTTTTAATACCAACCTCTGCTTCACACTTATTAAACGTCTATTATTTTATTTAACTTCTTAGGGAGCGGCTGCAGAGGTGACGGTTTTGGAGAGTCTGGCGTGCCCAAACTAAAATGCCTGCCACTCAGGCCCAGAAAATAGGATATGCACATAATTAGTACTATTGGATAGGAAACACTCTGAAGTTTCTAAGAGTGTTAAAATAATGTATGAGAGTATAACAGAAGTGATATAGCAGGCAAAACCTGAGGAAAATCCAACCGGATTTGCAGATTTTTTTTACATGACCTTCTCCAGGCTGCATATTAATTTCTAAGTTAACTAGGACTGAGACTGCAGTACCTATGGCTTCCACTAGATGTCAACAGTCTTTATACAGAGTCTGGAGGCTATAGCACTAAGCAGAACAGATAGGAAAAGGAAGTAGTGAAGGGACCACTTTTGTCAACAACGTTTGACGGGCGCAAGATTGTGAGCGCGCCCCACTTTATTTTCCTTTCCTATTGTTCACGTTATCGTCCGGTTGAAATATTACAGTAAATATACATAAAAGGATACCTAAGGATACATTAAAAATGATGTTTGATTTGTTTGGAGAAAGTGTATAGGTATATTTGAACGCGTTCTCTTCACGGTTCAATGGGCGACTCAACGATGGATTTTCTGATCATAATGTGCCAACCAAACAGAGATTTATGGATATAATAAATGACTTTTTCTAACAAAAGAACCATTGGATGTATTCGTTGGACACTTGGGAAGCCCTCAGCAGAAGTTCTTCGAAAGGTAAGTGATATTTTTTAGCTGTTATATGGGTTTTGTGTGACCCGCTGGATATGAATTTATGCTAATGTGGAAAATATATGAGGTGCTATCCTCAAACAATCAAATGTTGTGCTTTCGACGTAACGCCTTTTTGAAATCTGACAACGCTGTGATATTGCCAAGAAGCAGAGCTTTTGATGACTATGCAACACTTGTATATTGATGAATGTTTAATAATTCAACTTTTGGATTTTAAATTTGGCGTCTTACATTTCACCGGGTAGTGTCGGGAGTGCGCCGCTACTCCCTAAGTAGTTAGGGAGTAGGCCTATGTTTGGTTAACGACCCTTGAACATTTTTCACATTTGAGATTAACTCCTTTACTCTCCAGCCACACCAGCTCAGGCTCAGGGTGCCAGCCTTGAGATTCACATTTTGAGTATTTGGCACACGGTGGTGGAAGGTGGAGACAATCCATCAGAGAGGCTGAGGGTGGAGAGACAAACAAGAAGACGTATTGTCGAGCACATCGCTTTACATGGGGTTCAAGTGAGGAATGGGATCAGATGGAAACACTAATCATTCAACCTATAGAATGTTGTTTTACATGATACTTAGTTGATTTTCTTTTTTTATAGATTTGTTTTTTCATTGAAATCAGACAGCAGCTTATTGACCCACTGACTGTATAAGTTCAAAACCTTTTACTGTTTTGTGGTCGACCACTAGCTAGATCCAAATAATTCAGGTAGCTAACATTACACAGAACCACCAGGACCATACAAAAAATATATATATACATTGTATGTGTTACTGTAATTCAGCGTTTAGCTGCCGTAGTACACATGGAATTAATAAACCATTATCATCATTATTGAATCTTGGAGCGCACTTTGCCATCTCTGCTCGAGACCAGTTGGGGTTGCACAAGTCCTTTGTGTCTCACTAGACATAGCTAGCTAGCTAATGTTAGCTAGCGTAGATAACAGTGACTGTTAGCTAGCTAGCTATGTTAACCGGGTGCTTTCTTGCCTAGTCTTAGCTAGACTACCAATGTTTACTAACAAAAACATTAGCTAGCACAATTAGCTACCTAATATAACATAGGCTAGACCCTAAACGTATTGACTTAGCCAGCTAGCTACCTCTGCTCTAATAGTTAGCTAAGATAGCTAGCTAGCTAACATTAACGTTAGCTTACGTTAACGGAGAAACTTTGACATTAAGCATAACCAGTCCAGAAATGAAGCTAGCTACAACGTCACAAATTAATTGGCGACAGCGAAGAAATACACTACTACAAATACAATAGCTACATTGAACTATTTTAAACTTTTTGGTATCTTCTCCAACTAGCCTCGACTGTTAACCAACTGACTCTCATATCGACCGTTGGAAAGTCAGGCGTGGAAGCAGGCTCGAGATGCAAGGCGGACAGCTTGAGCAGTAGAGGCCACCGCTGCTGGATCATCTGTTTTTGATTCCTTTAGAGGTAATGCTAACAAGGATACTTCCGCAATCATTAATGTTTGCAATTGACGATACATGTATGTATGCTGCTATTTGCTATGTTGAAAATTACAATCACAGATTTGTAAAACAGACAGGAAATAGTAGCCTATTGTTGACTTGGTGAGATCTCAATCTTGAATTAAACTTTTTCTATGTTCAGGTCCAGCAAAAAATGGGCATGCAAACTTGGGTTATGACAAAGAAACACTATGGCAAAGTTACACAGTTGGTGATACAATTAATAACTTACTCGGTTTAGATACGCAGTTTTATTTTCTTATGTCTTCTCAGAATGCTACCCATAACTACTGTCAAAAGTTCCACGCAGGAAAATGTTTGATGTCTCACAAATATGAGGTGTGCAAAAATAATAAATGTGACATTAAGCAGACGCTTTTATCCAAAGCGACAGTATACATGCATTCAATTTCTGTTCGTGGCCCTGGGAATCGAACCCACAGTCATGAATGGTTGTAGGCTGCATCACTCCTTCAGCCTATGTAGATATAGGCCTACATTTTTGGAAAATAAAATAATTTTATGTCCTAGGCTACAACACAGTGCAATGAGGAATTTAGTATTGTTAGTACACAATTATTATCTAGGCTGTGAACTGCAGTCATGTAGGCTAATTTGAAAAAGCGCTCAAACATCCTTTTGTGTTTCATGCCAAAGTAAAGCCCTGATTATACGACCATTTCAATCAGTTATGGGTTTATTCTCAACATTTTACAAGGTTCAGAAAATTACATTAGGCCACTCATATGGTGTATTTTGTCAGGATGTATCAGCGTTTACAGATAAGTCTATAATAGAAAAATAAGCTATAGCATGCAAACGACCTAGCAAATTCGAGGTGAAATTATTACATACATTAGTTTTTTTATTCTTCCATCCCCTGCTGAATAAAAACCTCATATGGCCCTACTTTTGAAAAAATTAAATCAGGACAGATATGCTGAAGTGGACTCGGCCCAAGTACCATTAGCCGGAACCCAAAGTAATATAATTCTGCTGGACTCGGGAAGAGCTCTGCCCTAAATTAGCCACGAATGGAGATTTGGACTTGAGGTTTTACATAATTCTCCGTAGTGGCCAATGATTATAAAGGTGATTCTGATCCAACCATAAATGAATACATTGTGTCCCTGGCCTGAGAGGATGGAAGTTCTACATGAAGCTAGATGTAGTAGTGTTAGGCTAATGTTAACTAGCTGGCCTGGCGTATCGTTACCCATCAAAGTCAGTTAGGCTAGCCAGCAAGCATTTTGCCCATGTAGCCTAGGACAACAAAAACAAAAAGTGTGTATGACAGTGTCATAGACCGTTTAGGCAACATGAAAGAGGAGAATGCCATTTTCGTTTCTCTACAAGTAAGGTGAGTCAACATGTTTTTTCTACTTTTTTCTGCACACACACAAACACACACACACACACATGCAGGCACACAGAAATCAGCACCATGGACAGCCACAATATATTTAGCTTACATTGATTGGACTAAATCATTTTTACCCCACTTTGCCCCATTACATTTTTTTTTTATGATATATATTTTAATTGTATTTGTTTTACTCCAGAAACAAACTCATACATACGAACAACAACTGACAGACACGCACAAACAATGACCCCCTTCCCTAGTGCCTACATTATTGTTTTCCACTTACATTGTATCAATCATTTGTTTCTCGGTCACCCATGCTATTTCAATAATGTGTTAATGATGGCCGATTGATTGATTTCCAAGTTTTTAGTATATGTTTTTTCAAGAAAACATGAAGAGACCTGTATAGCCCATTGATGAGAAGAGACCAGTATAGCCCATTGGGTATCTCACTACACCCCAATACGCCATGTCTAGAAATACGCAGACAGACGGATTAAAAGCAAGTTTACTTCGTAAGATTTCTGACAGCCAACTTTCTAGCTCCGCCCACAACTTCAGGACTTTATAGCATTCCCAGAAAGCATGGATTATTTAGTCATTATTAGTTTTACATTTAAGACATGACTCTGCTGTAGAATTTGTGAATTTTGTCTCTTGTATAATAAATTCTATACATTATTGTATACTGGATTAAGCATTCATTTTTGTTAACTGTAATTTCGTTAGTTTTGCTCCAACTTTCCCTCCATCTTGTGCCAACATCAGTTCTTTGCAAATCTAAGAGATTGCTGCTTGGTTTTGTATATCTTCCAAATAAAATTAACATCCTTTTCTGACTCAAATAAGATTCCCTCAAGGTTGCTCTGATGTCCAAAAGTTTTTAAATATATATTTCGTAATATGTAACTTTTAAGTTGCATGTATTTTATTCTGTCATGGAAATACACTATACATACAAATACATCTGCATATACTATACATTTGTATGTGGACACCCCTTCAAATTAGTGGATTTGTCACGATCTTCTGAAGGGACGGACCAAGACGCAGCGATGCTTCCAGTATACATATTTTATTTAATGTACGTAACTGGGAAAAATAACAAAAACAAACCGAAGATCGTAACATGCGAACATAACATAGAAATACACTTACGCTATGAACTAAACAATAACCCACAAAACCCTAGTGCAAAACCACAAACATATATATGGTTCCCAATTAGAGGTAATGACACTCAGCTGCCTCTAATTGGGAACTATTAACCCAACATAGAAAATCACACCTAGAACCAAAAACCCTACACCAAAAACGAAACTAAACACGCCAGCCTGTAAAACTCAGGCCTGGACGTGACAGGATTTGGCTATTTCAGCCACACCCGTTGCTGACAAGTGTATAAAATCGAGACACAGCCATGTAATCTCCATAGACAAACATTGGCAGTAGAATGGCCTTACTGAAGAGCTCAGTGACTTTCAACGTGGCACCGTCATAGGATGCCACCTTTCCAACAAGTCAGTTCATCAAATTTCTGCCCTGAAAGAGCTGCCCCAGTCAACTGTAAGTGCTGTTATTGTGAAGTGGAAACGTCTAGGAGACTCAATGGCTCAGCCATGAAGTGGTAGGCCACACAAGTTCACACAACGGGACCACCGAGTGCTGAAGCGCATACCTCATTAAAATCATCTGTCCTCGGTTGCAACACTCACTTCCGAGTTATAAACTTCTGCACAAGAACTGTTCGTCGGGAGCTTCATGAAATGTGTTTACATGGCCGAGCAGCTGTACACAAGCCTAAGATTATCATGTGCAATACCAAATGTCAGCTGGAGTGGTGTAAAGCTCGCAGCCATTGGACTCTGGAGCAGTAGAATCCCGCTTCACTATCTGGCAGTCCGACGGATGAATCTGGGTTTGGCGGATGCCAGGAGTAAGCTACCTGCCCCAATGCATAGTACCAACTGTAAAGTTTGGTGGAGGAGGAATAATGGTCCAGAGCTGGTTTTCATGGTTAGCGCTTGTCCCATCAGTTCCAGTGAAGGGAAAGCTTAATGCTACAGCATGCAATGACATTCTAGATGATTCGAACACCTTTGGGATGAATTGGAACACCGACTGCGAGCCAGGCCTAATCGCCCAACATCAGTGCCCGACTTCACTAATGCTCTTGTGGCTGAATGGAAGCAAGTCCCTGCAGCAATGTTACAACATCTAGTGAAAGTCTTCCCATAAGAGTGGAGGCTGTTATAGCAGCAAGCCCAACTCCATATTAATGCCCATTATTTTGGAATGAGATGTTTGACGATTAGGTGTCCACGTACTTTTGTCATGTAGTCTAAATGTATTTCCTGTTACCAAGTCATTTACAGTTTCTATTCCTTTAGTTCTCCATGTGGACTAATTTATCAGTGAATCCTGAAAAGCTATACAAGGATTGTTCCAATAGGTTTTTACGGAGTGATCTTGGTTCCATATTTTTATGGTGTTCTTAACTATGAAGTTGTTAATGTACCCTTTTTTTTTTTTGCTTTAGTGCAATAATACTGTTTATAATATATTTCAATTACTTTACAATTCATTTCAACTTAAGAATTGTGATACATTTATTCAAAATTCAAATAGTTATTTTCCTAACATTCTGTCATAAAGAGCACATGTTCAACTTCATAAAAAACATGTTTTTCCATCTCAAGAGGAAAATATATTTTCAGTACATGACACACTGACGTCACACACAGATGCTCATGACTCTTGGCGGGAGTAAGAAAGCCATCGCCATCTGCGCCCGTTCAACATAGCCTAGATTTAAGTTTTTCTTACTACTTAACAAAATTACTTTTTGGGGTCCTCATACACGTACAATGATGTTTTGATTCTTGCTTGAACTTTTGCTTAGATTATATTTGGTTGTGATCTTTGCAAAATAACTGTTTTGTTACCTAGAATGCTAACACTCACTGATATAGGGCAGGCTGTAACAAAAGCTAGCTAAAGAGCCATTTTACTGGTTGAAAGTGTTTTTTTAAAGTATAATGCAGCTGATTTGCGATGATGACACAAACCTTATATTAAGCAGGACATTCATACGAGCCTTAAAATGCAATTATAATCCAAAACTCCCAGTTGTTCTGCCACCAATTTAAGCAAATCGCCCTCATGTTGCAATGTTTGCAAACACAGAAAGTGGTCTATAGCAGGGGTATTCAACTCGTACCCTACGAGGTCTGGAGCCTGCGGGTTTTCTGTTTTGGTTTGGGGCCAGTAATTGAAAGGTTGCTAGATCAAATCCCTGAGCTGACAAGGTAAAAATCTGTCATTCTGCCCCTGAACAAGGCAGTTAACCCACTGTTCCTAGGCTGTCATTGTAAATAAGAATGTGTTCTTAATTGACTTGCCTGGTAAAATAAATAAATACCTGATAGTTAATTACACCCACTTGGTGTCCCAGTTATAAATCAGTGTCTGATTAGAGGGGAACAATGAAAAGAAAGCCTATTAAGTGCCAAATAAAGGAACAGGGTTGGAATTTCTTAAATCAGCCATAAATCCCCTTGTGACAGGGGGAAAGGAAGCTTGTTGTGTGTAAAAACATTTCTATCAACAGTATGGGTAAAAGGGTTTATATGTTATATTCAAACTACTCAGTTTTCCACCAGAAAATTGCCAAAAAGAGTAGAACCAGCTCACCTGCTTTTACTCTATTGGACTATTAGATGTTCAATGTTTGTTATGAAAAAAATATTTTAAAAGAAATAGTTTAAATTCAAATAAAATGTTATTTGTCACATGCGTTGAATACAACAGGTGTAGACCTTACCGTGAAATGTTTACTTACAAGCCCTAAACCAAAGTTCAAGAAATAGAGTTCAGAAAATATTTACTAAATAAACTAAAGTAAAAAATGTAATGCAACACAATAAAAGAATAATACCGAGAATATATACAGGGGGTACCGGTACCGAGTCAATGTGCGGGGGTACAGGTTAGTCGAGGTAATTTGTACATGTAGATAGCGGTAAAGCAACTATGCATAGATAATAAACAGAGAGTTGTAAATAGTCCGGTGGGCCATTTGATTAATTGTTCAGCAGTCTTATGGCTTAGGGATAGAAGCTGTTAAGGAGCCTTTTGGACCTAGATTTGGCGCTTTGGTACCAGTTGCCGTGGGGTAGCAGAGAGAACAGTCTATGACTTGGGTGACTTGAGTCTTTGATCTTTGACTATGTTTTGGGCCTTCCTCTGACACCGCCTAGTATATAGGTCCTGGATGGCAGGAAGCTTGGCCCCAGTGATGTACTGGGCCGTAGCGCCTTACGGTCAGATGACGAGCAGTTGCCATGCTCTCAATGGTACAGCTGTAGAACTTTTTGAGGATCTGAGGGACCCATGCCAAATCTTTTCAGTCTCCTGGGGGGGAAACGTTGTTGTCGTGCCCTCTTCGAAGACTGTCTTGGTGTGTTTGGACAATGATAGTTTGTTGGTGATGTGGACACCAAGGAACTTGAAACTCTCGACCCGTTCCACTGCAGCCCCGTCCATGTTATGCAGATTACCTTCGCTTCTTGGGCACAGGGACTATGGTGGTCTGCTTGAAACATGTAGGTTTTACAGACCCTGTCAGGGAAAGGTTGAAAATGTCAGTGTTGACACTTGCCAGTTGGTTCACACATGCTCTGAGTACACGTCCATCTGGCCCCTTGGCCTTGTGAATGTTGACCTGTTTAAAGGTCTTGCTCACATTGGCTACAGAGAGCAGTCATCCGGAACAGCTGGTGCTCTCATGCATGCTTCAGTGTTGCTTGCCTCGATTCAATTATAAAAGGCATTTATCTCGTCTGGTAGGCTCACTTCACTGTTAGCTCGCGGCTGGGTTTCCCTTTGTAGTCCATAATAGTTTGCAAGCCCTGCCACATCTGGCGAGCGTCAGAGATGATGTAGTAGGATTCTTATAATTAAATAAAAGTTATCTTTATGTAAGCTTCTAAGTTGAGCTTAAAATAATAATCTTCAGAAATGACTTTGTCAAAGCAACAAAATAACTAGGGCAATCAATAATTGTATTATTCTTTTCAATTGAGCACAAAATTCTACTGTAAACTGTCATTTGAAAAACTACTCACCAATAGCCCTGCATTTTGAATGTTTTATTCCGAAACAACTGCATCTAACCTAGGCAACCATTTCGATAAGTTGTTGATCTACTCTCGACACTAAGGTCTAGAAAATCAAATCAAAGTTTATTGGTCGCATACACAGATTTGAAAATGTTATCGCAGGTGCAGCAAAATGCTTGTGTTTCTAGCTCCAAGAGTGCAGTGGCGGGGGAGGGCAGGACCGAGTTTGGGAAACTCTGGGGTAGAGTAGTGGGTGGTAGCCGGCTAGAACAGTGACTAAGGTTCAGGGCACGGTGCTGGGAGGAGACATTAGCAGGCCAGTCTGGGTATATTTTGAGCAGGATGTTTATTGTCATGAGTTTATACTGCCCTGGAGGCAGAACTGAGTGGTTTCTGCAAGATGGGCCAGCTGCCAAGTAAAAATGGTCTATATTGTAAAAAGTCATGAAAAATATGCTTTTTGGTATTAATTTAAGGTTAGGGTTAGGCATTAAGGTTAGCAGTGTGGTTAAAGTTAGGGTTAACGTTAGGTTTAAGTTTAAAATCAGATTTTATGACTTTGTGGCTATGCCAGCTAGTGACCACTCTGCAGAGCTGCCTCCAGTACATGAGTCATTTAATAAATGCCAACCTGCATATTTTGACTTCTGATGCACATCATGCGCTGTAAGTTTGTATTTGTATTTATTATGGATCCCACTCTTCCTGGGGTCTGGCAAAAGGCAGATATACAATTTTAAAAACATTACAATACATTCATTACAGAATTCACAACACACTAAGTGTGTTCCCTCAGTCCCATACTCCACTACCACATATCTACAACACAGAATCCATGTGTACATGTGTGTATAGTGTGTATGTTATAATGTGTCTGTATGCATGTGTCTGTGCCTATGTTTGTGTTGCGTCACAGTCTCCGCTGTTCCAAAAGGTGTATTTTTATCTGTGTCTGTTGTGGATCATCATTCTTCCAATGTGGCCAACAATAATATTATTCTCCCAGCAGGTATTATTCAGGAAAGCTTACAGTGCTCTCTGCCTCCTCTACGCTCTGAGTGGCTATTTGTACCCCCTGTTTCTCTCCAATTTCGTGATTACGACCTTGTCTCCTCGCTGCAACTCCCCAACTGGCTCAGGAGCGACGAAGGTCGGGTCATGCGTCCTCCAAAACATTGACCTTCCCAGCAGTGCTTCTTAACACCCGTTTAACCCGGAAGCCAGCTGCACCAATGTGTTGGAGGAAACACCATTCAACCGAAGTAAGCCTGCAGGCGCCCAGAGCACCAAAAAGGAGTCGCTAGAGCGCGAAGAGCCAAGTAAAGCCCCCCCCCGGCAAAAGTGTCCCCTAACCCGGATGATGCTGGGCCAATTGTGCGCCGTCCCAATGGGTCTCCCGGTCTCGGCCGGTTGCGACACAGCCCAGGCTGTAGTGACGCCGCAACACTGCGATGCAGTGCCTTAGACTGCTGCGCCACTTGGGAGGCCCCGAGCGGCTATTTCTAACGTTTTAATATAGCCTAAAGATGATGCTTTGTTTATTGGTTATGTGGTGCGTTGGTACAGAAACGTGTACAGTTGAAGTCGGAAGTTTACATACACCTTAGCCAAATACATTTAAACTCAGTTTTTCACAATACTTGACATTTAATCATAGTAAAGATTCCCTGTCTTAGGTCAGTTAGGATCACCACTTTATTTTAAGAATGTGAAATATCAGAATAATAGTAGAGAGAACGATTTATTTCAGCTTTTCTTTCTTTCATCACATTCTCAGTGGGTCAGAAGTTTACATACACACAATTAGTATTTGATACCATTGCCTTTAAATTGTTTAACTTGGGTCAAACGTTTCGGGTAGTCTTCCAAGCTTCCCACAATAGGTTGGGTGAATTTTGGCCCACTCCTCCTGACAGAGCTGGTGTAACTGAGTCAGGTTTGTAGGTCTCCTTGCTCGCACACGCTTTTTCAGTTCTGCCCACAAATGTTCTATAGGATTGAGGTCAGGGCTTTGTGATGGCCACTCCAATACCTTGACTTTGTTGTCCTTAAGCCATTTTGCCACAACTTTGAAAGTATGCTTGGGGTCATTGTCCATTTGGAAGACCCATTTGCGACCAAGCTTTAACTTCCTGACTGATGTCTTGAGATGTTGCTTCAATATATCCACCTAGTTTTCCTCCCTCACAATGCCATCTATTTTGTGAAGTGCAACAGTCCCTCCTGCAGCAAAGCACCCCCACAACATGATGCTGCCACCCACGTGCTTCACGCATGGGATGGTGTTCTTCAGCTTGTAAGCCTCCCCCTTTTTCCTACAAACATAACGATGGTCATTATGGCCAAACAGTTCTATTTTTGGTTCATCAGACCAGAGGACATTTCTCCAAAAAGTATGATCTTTGTCCCCATGTGCAGTTGCAAACCGTAGTCTGGCTTTTTTATGGCGGTTTTGGAGCAGTGGCTTCTTCCTTGCTGAGCGACCTTTCAGGTTAGGACTCGTGTTACTGTGGATATAGATACTTTTGTACCTGTTTCCTCCAGCATCTTCACAAGGTCCTTTGCTGTTGTTCTGGGATTGATTTGCACTTTTCGCACCAAAGTATGTTCATCTCTAGGAGACAGATTAAGTCTCCTTTCTGAGCGGTATGATGGCTGCGTGGTCCCATGGTGTTTATACTTGTGTACTATTGTTTGTACAGATGAACGTGGTACTTCAGGCGTTTGGAAATTGCTCCCAAGAATGAACCAGACTTGTGGAGGTCTACAATTTTTTTCTGAGGTCTTGGCTAGCGGGATCATTTTCGACACCATCTGGTGAAATTGCAAAGTGCCACATTCGAATAAATAAATCGTCATATTAAACATTCATGAAAATACAAGTTTTATACATCATTCAAAAGCTTAGAATCTTGGTAATCGATCTGCATTGTTTCAAAAAGGCTTTACGACGAAAGCATAACATTCGATTGTCTGAGGACAGCGCCCCACTACAACATATTTTTCAAACCAGCACATCACAAAATCAAAAATAGCGATAAAATAAATCACTTACCTTTGAAGATCTTCCTCTGTTTGCAATCCCAAAGGTCCCAGCTACACAAAGAATGGTTGTTTTGTTCGATAAAGTCCTTCTTTATATCCCAAAAAGTCAGTTTAGTAGGCGCCATGAATTTCTGTAATCCACTCGTTCAACATACAGACAAAGGAATCGAAAAAGTTACCGGTAAAGTTCGTGCAAACAAGTCACATGATGTTTCTAATTAATCCTCAGGTGTCTAATATCTAAATAAATGATACTATTTCAGACGGAGAATAGTATGTTCAATAGGGAAGATAAATAACGAAGAGCGCGCACCTCATTCATGTGCGCCAAAACACCTGTGTTCTAATGAGGCACACCTTGGAAAAACAAACATTTCTTGTTCGTTTAAAAAAAAAAAAAAGCCTGAAACCATGTCTAAAGACTGTTGACGTCTAGTGGAAGCCATAGGAACTGCAATCTGGGAGCCAATTTCTTGTATATTCAATTGGAAAGACCTGTGACCTCCAAAAGATAAAATGTCCGGATTTATTTTCCTCAGGTTTTCGCCTGCCATATCGGTTGTGTTATACTCACAGACATTTTTTTAACAGTTTTAGAAACTTCATAGTGTTTTATATCCAATACTACCAACTATATACATATCCTAGCTTCTGGGCCTGAGTAAAAGGCAGTTTACTTTGGGCACGTCAGATAGGCAGAAATTCAGGATACTGCCCCCTAGCCCTAAGAAGTTTTAAGGCACAGTCAACTTAGTGTATGTAAACTTGTGACCCACTGGAATTGTGATACAGTGAATTATAAGTGAAATAATCTGTCTGTAAACAATTGTTGGAAAAACTACTTGTGTCATGCACAAAGTAGATGTCCTAACCAACTTTCCAAAACTATAGATTGTTAACAAGAAATTTGTGGAGTGGTTGAAAAACGAGTTTTAACTTCTTAGGGAGTGGTGGGGCGCTAGGTGAAATGCAAGGCGTCAAAATCCAAAAGTTGAATTATTAAACATGCATCAATATACAAGTTTTTCATAGTCATCAAAAGCTCTGCTTCTTGGCAATATCACAGCGTTGTCAGATTTCAAAAAGGCTTTACGGCGAAAGCACCACATTTGATTGTTTGAGGGTAGCACCTAACATATTTTTCCATTACCATGAATTCATAAGCCTCCACGGTCCACAGAAAACACATTTCACAGCGAAAACAAATCAATTACCTGTTGAAGATCTTCTGCTGAGGGCTTCCAAAGTGTCCAACGAAGACAATCCATGGTTCTTTTGTTAGAAAAAGTAATGTATTATATCCATAAATCTCCGTTTGGTTGGCGCGTTAGAATGAGAAAATAGAGCCTCCAATCGTCCATTGAAACGTGAAGAGAACTCGTTCAACTTATACCTATAAACTTGTCCAAGAACAATCAAACATCATTTTAAATGTATCCTTAGGAACACTTTTCTGTATAAATAGCCTCGCGGGAGCGCGCGTTGTCTTGTAAAGGACATCTATGGGGACACTTCCTGATTCCTCTTCTTCTCTGCTCTAAAAGCATCTAAATGAATCTGAACACTTTCTCGAGACTGTTGACATCCAGAGGAAGCGATAGGTACTGCATTCATATGCCCTTCTATGGGCATTTTCNTTCGCCTGCCATATCCGTTCTGTTTTACTCACAGACAAAATGTTAACACTTTTAGAAAATTCAGAGTGTTTCCTATCCAATGGTACTAAATATGTGCATATCCTATTTTCTGGGCCTGAATGGGAGGCATTTTACTTTGGGCACGCCAGGGTCTCCAAAACGGTCACCTCGTGTGCTGCTTCCTAAGAAGTTAACAGTTTTAGAAACTTCAGAGTGTTTTCTATCCAGAGCTACTAATTGCATGCATATCCTAGCTTCTGGGCCTGAGTAACAGGCAGTTTACTTTGGGCACGTGTTTCATCCGAATTTCAAAATACTGCCCCCTAGCCCTAAGAAGTTAATGCGTTTCACAGGAAGAACATTCCAAGCATTTCAACGTAGGTAAGCAAGGGGGGGTTTCAGGTTCCCTAAAGGGACAAAACTAGAATATCAATACACAACAGTGTCCACATCACCAACAATCTATCATAGTCCAAACACACCAAGACAGTCGTGAAGAGGGCACGACAACGCCTTTTCCCCCTCAGGAGACTGAAAAGATTTGGCATAGGTCCCCATATCCTCAAAACGTTCTACAGCTGCACCATCGAGAGCATCCTGACCGGTTGCATCATCGCCTGGTATGGAAACTGCTCAGCATCTGACCGTCAGGCGCTATAGAGGGTAGCGCGTACGGCCCAGTACATCACTCTGGACAAGCTTTCTGCCATCCAGGACCTATATATTAGGCTGTGTCAGAGGAAGGCCCTAAAAATTGTCAAAGACTCTAGTCACCCAAGTCATAGACTGCTCTCTCTGCTACTGCACGGCAAGCGGTACAGGAGCGCCAAGTCTAGGTCCAAAAGGCTCCTTAACAGTTTCTACCCCTAAGCCATAAGACTGTTGAACAATTAATCAAATGACCACCCGGACAATTTACATTGACACCCCCCTTTGTTTTTACACTGTTGCTACTCTCTGTTATTATCTATGTATAGTCACTTTACCACTATCTTCATGTACACATTAACTTGACTAACATGTACCCCCGCACATTGACTCGAACTCGGTACCAGTACCCCCTGTATATAGCCTCGTTATTGTTATTTTATTGTGTTACTTTACATTTTTTACTTTAGTTTATTTAGTAAATATTTTCTTAACTTTATTTATTGAACTGCATTGTTGGTTAAGGGCTTGTAAGTAAGCATTTCACAATACATTCTACACCTGTATATTCGGAGCATGTGACAAATAATATTTGATTTGAACTCACTGAGGCCTCACACGGCTAGACCCTTCACAGGCTGTATAGGCACATGCTCTAAGTGAGCGTGGTAACAGCTCTCGAAGATGATGGTGACCTGGGACCCACTGTCTAACAGAGCTTTGCAGGCAGTACTGTTTATCTTGACTGATATTAAGGAGGCTGGGCCAACTAGTCCACTAGGGACAGAGGAAAAAGTTGTCAGGGTAGTCAAAGTCACCATTATTAGTCAGTTGTACACCCCTCTGAATCAGAGAGGTGCGGGGGGCTGCTTTAATCGACATCCACGTCTTCGGCGCCCAGGGAACAGTGGGTTAACTGCCTTGTTCAGGGGCAGAACGACAGATTTTTACCTTGTCAGCTCGGGGATTCAAACTTGGAACCCTCCGGTTACAAGTCCAACGCTCTAACCACTAGGCTACCTGCCGCCCTTCAGTAGGTGTGGGTAGGTGTGGCAGATAAGGTGAAGCTAGTCACAGGTGTTTGGGGCTCGTTCCAATACTGGGTCCGTTTCCCATTTCCCTGGTGCTTCATGAATCCACGTAGCCTCTCTATGCCCTTGGTGGTGATTTGCTGCTGCCACACACATAAATGCAAAATGGCCATCTTTTCCACAATGGTAGAAGTTTCTTGGCCCCTGAGCCAGTTGAGTGAGATGTGTGACTCGCTGACAGCATGTCTACCCTGGCCTGTAGCTCATGTAGTTGTTGACTTAAGTAAGCCAGTGTCAGTGGGCCTACTTCCTGTTTCCATCTCCTCTGGGTCAACGTCGTCTAGTGAGAAGGGTGATCATGCATAGTTGCACGTCCCAGAGTTGGTGATGCAGTTTCTGAACTTTGGCTTGCTCCAGCAGTGGACTCTGGTCATGGGATGGCTGGATGACATGGGAGGAGACTGGGAGGGAGCCTTTGACTGCTTTTTGCTCTTCTTCATCTCTGACTTCATTCAGGAGCTGCAAAAAGTGGGTGGGGTCTCTTTACGTTCCCTAAACCATAAGTGGATCAGTATGAGCTCTTCGTACTGTTTGGCCCCCCGAATCACTAGTTCCAACCACACATGATCACTGCACCCAGACTCAACTCCCTCTCTCCGTATTACCTGTCTCAACAGTTTCTCAAGCCTTCGTTTGAAGTCAGATAATTTATCTCCATGGCTTTTTGCTGGGTAGACCTGAACTTGAAATACAGATCTACTCCATTTTAAAGGCTGCCAAACGTCTGTTCCAGGCTCTGTAGGCCTGTATGTAATCCTCTGCAGTAGCTCATGGATTTACATCATGCACAGCCTAGCTAATGTCCAATTCCTTTAGGCTCTCACTGATTCTTTTAATATTCTCACACGGAGAGCAGACATTCTCAGTCACCATTTGAAGAGGTTGGTCAAGCCAGGATTTAAAACCCTCTTCCCCTGCTGGTGTAGGTTGAGTTCCAGAGAACACTGTAAAACACTTATAAAAGCTTGGATTATGTTTTCAGTGTTCACTGATGAGGGGCCTGGGGCATCACCCATTTGCGATAGCTCTTGCATTGCTTTCCCTTCAGCTGCCAGAAAACTCTTCAGCTTTGATTTGAACTCGTCGTCTGTGTTTTTAGCGGAATCAGTTGGAGAGAGATTGGCTGTCACCACATTCCAGGGCTCTGAGACATTATTGGGCCGCACCCTGGGAGGTAAGTTGTTTTGGTTTGTGGGTTGTTTATACTCACACAGAGCATTCAGAGTAGAACTATCCAGTCAGACACCTGTTCTTCTGACTCCAACTCTGCCTAAGGCCTTTACAGTCAGTCAACATCTGTTAAGTATAGAATTAGGGTTTCCACTAGTTGACACAGCCAAGTCAAAATTGTCTATATCGTAAAGACTCACGAAAACAAACATTTGCTTTTTGGTCTTAATTTGAGGTTAGAGTTAGGCATAAGGTTAGCAGTGTGGTTAAGGTTAGGGTTAGGTTTAAAATAAATGTTAAGAAGATCATTTATAGAAATAGGCGGCCTTTATGACTTTGTAGCTGTGGTAACTAGTGACTAGCTAGAATTACTGCCCTGTTGACACAGACGGCTTCAATGTGTGTTATGTGAAAAGTTGTTGATAAACTAGTAGGTTAATTACCCAGCCAAGCAGATAAAACTAGTAGTCATTTTGGTTGTGAAGTGCATTATCCAATAGCTTTGTCCTTTCTATATAACAAAATGCAATTTACGACTTGGCTGTCTATTGTATCACCCTGTCACAAGCCCTCCTAGTCAACACCACCTCATTAAATGATAATTTATATGGTTTATAAGGATTGCCTGCTGCTGTTGTTCGAGAGAGGTAGAATTTGTAGCCAAACATGCAAACATAAAGAAGACCAGCAAGGGGACCCTCAGCATCACGGAGACATGCCCTCGCTGTGAGCATTCCTGTAAATGGAACGTTGGTGACATTTGACCTGGTCACAGGTCAAAACAGTTTAGAATTTTGTCACAATTCACCTTCATAACCTAGAACCAGCCTGATCACTGCATTTACCATTCTATTTCACTTCACATATCATGATATCTGAAGTGAAATAGAAAGGTGAGTGCAGCAATCAGGTTGGTGACACCATGCTAATCATAACCACCATTAATAACGTAATCAGTGCTGTGTGTGTGCTTGTGTGTGACCGACCATTATCTTCGATGAGGGGCCAGAAGCTGATCTACGCTGCTATGGGGCATTGGCAACAGTGGAGCCTGCTGATGGGAGGACAGCTTATAATGACAGCCGGAACGGAGCAAATGGACTGGCGTCAAAAACATGGAAACCATTTTCTCCCAAATTTCACAGTATCCAATTGGTAGTTACAGTCTTTTATCATCGTTGCAACTCCCGTACGGACTCTGGAGAGGTGAAGGTCAAGAGCCGTGCGTCCTCCGAAACACAACCCAGCCAAGCCGCACTGCTTCTTGACACAATGATCAAATAGAGTTGAAGTCGGAAGTTTACAAACACTTAGGTTGGAGTTATTAAAACTTGTTTTTCAACCACTCCACAAATTTCTTGTTAACAAACTATAGTTTTGGCAAGTCGGTTAGGACATCTACTTTGTGCATGACACAAGTTACTTTTCCAACAATTGTTTACAGACAGATTATTTCACTTATTATTCACTGTATCACAATTCCAGTGGGTCAGAGGTTTACATACACTAAGTTGACTGTGCCTTTAAACAGATTGGAAAATTCCTGAAAATGATGTCATGGCTTTAGAAGCTTCTGCTAATTTACATCATTTGAGTCAATTGGAGGTGTGCCTGTAGATGTATTTCAACGCCTACCTTCAAACTCAGTGCCAATTTGCTTGACATCATGGGAAAATCAAAAGAAATCAGCCAGACCTCAGAAAAAAATTGTAGACTTCCACAAGTCTGGTTCATCCTTGGGAGCAATTTCCAAATGCCTGAAGGTACCACGTTCCTTGTACAAACAATAGTACAGAAGTATAAACACCATGGGACCACGCAGCTGTCACCCTGCTCAGGAAGGAGACGTGTTCTGTCTCCTAGAGATGAACGTACTTTGGTGCGAAAAGTGCACATCAATCCCAGAACAACAGCAAAGGACCTTGTGAAGATGCTGGGGGAAACAGGTACAAAGTATCTATATCCACAGTAAAACAAGTCCTATATCGACATAACCTGAAAGGCCGCTCAGCAAGGAAAAAGCCACTGTTCCAAAACCGCCATAAAAAAGCCAGACTACGGTTTGCAACTGCACATGGGGACAAAGATCTGCGTTTTTGGAGAAATGTTTTGCTGCAAGAGGGACTGCTGCACTTCACAAAATAGATGGCATCGTGAGGAAGGAAAATTATGTGGATATATTGAAGCAACATCTCAAGACATCAGTCAGGAAGTTAAAGCTTGGTCGCAAATGGGTCTTCCAAATGGACAATGACCCCAAGCATACTTCCAAAGTTGTGGCAAAATGGCTTAAGGACAACAAAGTCAAGGTACTGGAGTAGCCATCACAAAGCCCTGACCTCAATCCTATAGAACATTTGTGGGCAGAACTGAAAAAGCGTGTGCGAGCAAGGAGGCCTCCAAACCTGACTATGTTACACCAGCTCTGTCCGGAGGAATGGGCCAAAATTCACCCAACTTATTGTGGGAGGCTTGTGAAAGGCTACCCGAAACGTTTGACCCAAGTTAAACAATTTAAAGGCAATGCTACCAAATACTAATTGAGTGTATGTAAACTTCTGACCCAATGTGATGAAAGGAATGTGATGAAAGATATAAAAGCTGAAATAAATAATTCTCTCTACTATTATTCTGACATTTCACATTCTTAAAATAAAGTGGTGATCCTAACTGACCTAAGACAGAGAATGTTTACTAGGATTAAATGTCAGCAATTGTGAAAAACTGAGTTTAAATGTATTTGTCTAAGGTGTATGTAAACCTCTGACTTCAACTGTATCTTGTCCTCTAAGGTACATAGTACGAAGTGTACAATTATGTATCTATAACTAAAGGTACAATGGTCGTACCTTACAAGGTTCCACTACAGTGACAAGTCTTTGTAGTACAATTCAAAACCTTTTCTTCTGATAATGTAGAGAGTATTTAGAAATAACATCCCTTTTTCAGGCCCGCAAATTGACTTTGATGAACAAATCGTTCCTACAAAAATGTTGCGGCCCTCAAGCCGGAAGGTTTTCCAAACCCTGCTCTAACTCTAGCCTTAACACTTACCCTAACTAACCCTATTCTAGATTATGTTTTCCTAAATGTCTTATTTGCCTGATCGCAATATATGGCTTTGGGCAGATAAGACACAGATAAGACACAACCCTAACCGTTATAACCTTTGGCCAGCAGCATACCACCCTGCATCCCACTGCTGGTTAGCTTTTGAAGCTAAGCAGGGTTGGTCCCTAGAAGGGAGACCTGCTGCTGGAAGTGGTGTTGGAGGGCCAGTAGGAGGCACTCTTTTTTCTGGTGTAAAAAAAATATCCCAGGGCAGTGATTGGGGACATGCTGTCTTTCGGATGGGATGTAAACAGGTGTCCTGACACTCTGTGGTCACTAAAGACCCCATGACACTTATTGTGAGAATAGGGGTGTTAACCTTAGTGTCCTGGCTAAATTCCCAATCTGGCCCTCATATCATCATGGCCACCTAATCATCCCTGCTTCCAAATGGCTCATTCATCCCCAGTAACTATTCTCCAGGCTGTTGCTGTAAATGAAAATGTGTTCTCAGTCAACTTACCTTCCAAAAATGTGGAACCCTCTAGAGCCTAAGCCCTGTCTAAGCCAGGGGAGGGGGGTTCTAAGCTAACATATGGAATTGTTTAAAGATGGTCATACCAAGGATCATTTAGCTATTTGATTTATAATTTTAAGAAAAAGTAGGCGGGCGTGGATTCCCCAGTAGCTTGTTTACTACTTGATTGCAAAGAGTACTTCAACCCTGTAGTCCTCTGCAAACAAAGTTGCTACATTGAAAGTCCAGGCAGTCAACATTGTCCCAGAATAAATCTAAATAAACACAGCTCCTGCAGAATTAAATGTTTGTTAGCATCCTCCATTTGAGTCTCCAGGCTAGCTAGGCCAGCCAAGACAGCCGGGCCTCCGTGTTTCTCCTCTTGACAGGGAACTCCCAACTTGTCAGAGAGAGATCCAGTGTGCAGCTGGATAGGCTGAGTTTCCGCTGTCTAAATTAATGCCATAACCAACTGCGTTACAGCTAAAACCAGCTTTTGGTTGGTCTAAAATATTCCTACCAGTGCTTTTCTGAAAATAGCACTTTGGATCATGTTTTTAAGGGCACAACTAAAATATTTCCACCCCTCCCATCTGAGCGCAAGCATGCTGATATAAGACAGGTCAATTGCCGAACCTAGCATTAGGGCTGGAAAATTCCAGTGCGGCAGTTTTTACATGACAAAATTGCAAACTAACGTGCGTTTGACATTAGCACCACATTAATGCCAGCCGAAAATAGAGCCCTTATAATTGTATGCATCATGAACTTCCATTGTGTCACCAATTACTGTGAGGTCAATTTCCACATCTCACTAACAGGTTCAGGCGTCAATAGATTGATCTTCAAAGGACCAAGCAACAGCATGCACCTCTGGCACGCATGTGAGTTGATGTTTTCTACTGGATATGTTCTCACCTTTTCCCAATGTCTGATGTGTTGGCTAACCATGGCTTATTTGCATGACAACTTTTAGGAAACTGTATAGCCTTGTGTGAAATACACTACATTACCAAAAACATCTCATTCCAAAATCATGAGCATTAATATGGATTTGGTCCCCCTTTTGCTGCTATAACAGCCTCCACTCTTCTGGGAAGGCTTTCCACTAGCTGTTGGAACATTGCTGCGGGGACTTTCTTCCATTCAGCTACAAGAGCTTTAGTAAGGTCGGGCACTGATATTGGGTGATTAGGCCTGGCTTGCAGACAACATTTCAATTCTTCCCTAAGGTGTTCGATGGGGTTGAGGTCAGGGCTCTGTGCAAGCCACTCAAGTTTTTCCACACCAATCAAAAACAAACCATTTCTGTATGGACCTTGCTTTGTGCACAGGGGATTGTTCATGCTGAAACAAGAAAGGGCCTTCCCCAAACTGCTGCCACAAAGTTGGAAGGATATAATCATCTACAATGTTATTGTATGCTATACTGTTAAGATTTCCCTTCACTGGAACTAAGGGGGCTAGCCCGAACTATGACAAACAGCCCCAGACCTTAATTAATCCTCCACCAAACTTTACAGTTAGCACTATATATTGGGGCAGGTAGTGTTCTCCTGGCATCAGCCAAACTCAGATTCGTTCGTCGGACTGCCAAATGGTGAAGCATGATTCATCACTCCAGAGAACACGTTTCCTGTCAGAAACGTCTCAGGGAAGCGTTTGCTGATGTCAACATTGTGAACAGAGTTCCCCATGGTGGCTGTGGGGTTATGGTTTGGGCAGGCATAAGCTACAGATAACGAACACAATAGACTTTTCTCGATAGAAATTTGAATGCACAGAGATACAGTGACGAGATCCTGAGGCACATTGTAGTGCCATTCATCCACCGCCATCACCTCATGTTTCAGCATGATAATGCATGGCCCCATGTCGCAAGGATCTGTACACAATTCCTAAAATGCCTAAAAGCCTAAAATGTCCCAGTTCTTCCTTGGCCTGCATACTCACTAGACATATCACCCAATGAGCGTGATATGGGATGCTCTGGATCGACATGTACAACAGCATGTTCCAGTTCCTGACAATATAGTTAATGCATGTTAGAATTTTTTTTACTAAGCAAGTCAGTTAAGAACAAATTCTTATTTTCAATGACGGCCTAGGAACAGTGGGTTAACTGCCTGTTCAGGGGTAGAACGACAGATTTGTACCTTGTCCGCTCAGGGATTTGAACTTTTGGTTACTAGTCCAACACTCTAAGCACTAGGCTAGCCTGCCACCCCGGAGATCAGCTTTAATATTGCAGATAGATTGTGACTTCTATCAATTTAATTCTCTGCACCATTTCCCATCCCCTATATATATATATAAATATAGTCTCTAAGATCTTGGCACACCTGTATGATGAAATATTTTCCCATTATTCTTTTAAAAAAATCAAGCTCTGTCAAGTTCATTTTTGATCATTTCCATTTTCATGTCTTGACATTTTCATGCCAATTTAAGTCAAAATTGTTACTAGGCCACTCAGGAACATTCCATGTGGTCTTGGTAAGCAACTCCAGTGTACATTTAGCTTATTGTCTTGCTGAAATTTGAACTTGTCTCTCAATGCAGACTGAGCCAGGATTTCCTCAAGGATTTTGCCTGTGCTTAGCTTTAGTCCATGTATTTTATCCTAAAAAACTCCCTAGTCCTTGCCGATGACAAGCATACCCATAAGATGATGCAGCCACACCCTTGCTTGAAAATATAATACAAGTACATTTCTTTGCCTCATTTGACTTCAGTGCCTTATTGCAAAGAGTTCTCACATATGCTGAGCACTTGTTGGCTACTTTTCCTTCACTCTGCGGTCCAACTCATCCCAAACCATCTCAATTGGGTTGAGGTCGGGTGATTGTGGAGGCCAGATCATCTGATGCAGCAATCCAGCACTCTTCTTGAGGTGTCTTGGGTCATTAGATGATGGGATGACATGTCGTGGACATTCATGAATACTGCCAGAGACTTGGACAATTAATAAAACAATCAAACTTTATTTAACATCGATTAATTATTGCAATAATGAGGCTGGTTGACATCGCACTCTGAAGTGCGTGTTGCCGAGAGCTTAACTGATAATGAAAAAACTGAGATCTTATATAGGAGACCTATAAATGCTTAGTCAGGGCTGGTGCCACCCCTCCTATAAAGCCACCTTGGTTCATCTCCTGGTTATCTGCACGGGATGTTGTTTTACCCCCAACCCGGCTTAGTTTCCCAGATGCCAGGATGATGAGACAATAAGGGATTGTTCTAAACTCGTGTCACAAACACCACGTCTTGTCTATGGAATGCCGGCTGTAGGTTTTTATCACATCTCTAGCAAAACCCATTTACTTGACCATATGCCCAGACTGCAGGAAGCTAGAGTGGAAACAATCCCTTTACAGAAACACAAAATTAACAGAACAGAAATGTCTTACTATTTGCCAAGTATATAATCGTTTATTATTAATATCTAACAAATCAGGTAAATACGTAATTGTCTCTCACATGTATCACTGCAGAATGCTGTGGTAGCCATGCTGGTTAAGTGTGCCTTGAATTCACCAGCAAAGCACCCCCACACCAACACACCTCCTACATGCTTCATGGTGGAACCACACATGCAGAGATCATCCACTCACCTACTCTGCGTCTCACAAAGACACAGCTGTTGGAACCAAAAATGTAATGTTTGGACTCATCAGACCAAAGGACAGATTTCCACTTGGTGTTCTTTAGCAGTGGTTTCTTTGGAGCAATTCGACCATGAAGGCCTGCTTCACACAGTCTCCTCTGAACAGTTGAAGT
Source organism: Hucho hucho (assembly GCA_003317085.1). Lineage (NCBI taxonomy): Eukaryota > Metazoa > Chordata > Actinopteri > Salmoniformes > Salmonidae > Hucho > Hucho hucho. The sequence goes on from QNTS01000212.1 coordinate 807,063, forward strand.
TGAGATGTGTCTGTTACATAAACTCTGTGAAGCATTTATTTGGGTTGTAATTTCAGAATTCTAATGAACTTATCTTCTGCAGCAGAGATAACTCTGGTTCTTCCTTTCCTGTGCCGGTCCTCATGAGAGCAGGTTTCATCAAAGCGCTTGATGTTTTTTGCGACTGGACTTTAACCTGTTACGGATCGATTTTGACAACATCCGGTGAAATGCAGAACTCCAAATTCAAATTACAAAAATACTCATTTCAAACATTCATGAAAATACAAATGCTGCACACCCTTCAAAAGCTTAGACTCTTGTTAATCTAACAGCATTGTCAGATTTCAAAAAGGCTTTACGGCGAAAGCAGAACATTTGATTGTCTGAGGACAGCACCCCCACTCAAAAACTCAATTAGCATAATAACATAACCAGCAGAGGTGTCACAAAACTCAAAAATAGCATAAAATAAATCGCTTACCTTTGATGATCTTCCTCTGATGGCATATCAAAGCGTCCAGGTTACACAATAAAAGGTCCTTTTGTTCGATAAAGTTCCTCTTTATATCCATTTAGCTCCGTTTGGTTGACGCTTTTTATTCAGTAATCCACCTGCCCAAAGGCTTTCATCCATGCAGACAAACGATATCCCAAAAGTACCCATAAAGTTTGCCGAAAAAAGTCAAACAGCATTTGTAATCAATACTCAGATACCCTAAAATGAATATACACTATAATAGTTCAGACGGAATATAACCTGCTGAATAGAAGAGAAAAAGAACTGAGCGCGCATGCCCTGTTACGCGCAGAATCCAAAACAGTACACTTGACGTGAACCCAGGAACTAGTGGTTTTACTCCCTTGATTTTCATGATTGAACTTCCAACCTTTTTCTAGACTGTTGACATCTAGTGGAAGCCATAGGAACTGCAATCTGGGAGCTAAAATACCCAGATTTGAATAGCATGCCATTTGAAAACAGTGTGACATGACTGATTCAGACATCCCGGATGGATTTTGCTCGGGTTTTTGCCTGCCATATCAGTTTTATTATTTTAACAGTTTTAGAAACTTCAGAGTGTTTTCTATCCAAAGCTACTAATTATATGCATATCCTAGCTTCTGGGCCTGAGTAACAGGCAGTTCAAAATACTGCCCCTTAGCCCTAAGAACTTAAGAAACGTTTAAAGTTCTTGAAATTTTCTGTATTGACTGACCATGTCTTAAAGTAATGATGGACTGTTGTTTCTCTTTGTTTATTTGAGCTGTTCTTGCCATAATATTGACTTGGTCTTTTACCAAATAGGGCTATCTTCTGTATACCACCCCTACCTTGTCACAACACAACTGATTGGCTCAAACAAATTAAGAAGGAAATTAATTCCACATATTAACTTTTAACAAGGCACACCTGTTAATTGAAATGTATTGCAGTTGATTGCCTCATGAAGCTGGTTGAGAGAATGCCAAGCTTGTGCAAAGCTGTCAGCAAGGCAAAGGGTGGCTACCAAAGGGTGGCGCCATAAGATGGCGCCTACGGAGATGGCAGCATCGCGACTAGCTCTTAGGAACGTTTGCAGTATTTTGCGATATTACTTGTTAGATATTACTGCACTGTCGGAGATAGAAGCACAAGCATTTCGCTACATCCGCAATAACATCTGCTGATCACGTGTATGTGACCAATACAATTTGATTTGATTTGATTATCCTACAATGTAGAAAATATTAAAATAAAGAAAAACCCTTGAATAAGTAGGTGTGCCCAAACTTTTGACTGGTACTGTATTTGGTACAGAGATGGGGTTGTCATTCAAAAATCATGTTAACCTGTACCCGGTGAAATGTAAGGCGCCAAATTCAAAATCCAAAAAGTTGAATTATTAAACATTCATCAATATACAAGTGTTGCATAGTCATCAAAAGCTCTGATTCTTGGCAATATCACAGCGTTGTCAGATTTCAAAAAGGCTTTATGGCGAAAGCACAACATTTGATTGTTTGACGATAGCACCTCTAATATTTATGCATTAGCATAAATTCATATCCTGCGCGGGTCACACAAAACCCATATAAGAGCTAAAATAAATCACTTACCTTTCAAAGAACTTCTGCTGAGGGCATCCCAAGTGTCCAACGAAGACATCCAATGGTTCCTTTGTTAGAAAAGGTAATTTATTATATCCATAAATCTCTGTTTGGTTGGCGCGTTATGATCAGAAAATCCACCGTCGAGTCACCCATTGAACCGTGAAGAGAACGCGTTCAAAATATACCTATCAACTTTGTCCAAACAAATCAAACATAATTTTTAATGTATCCTTAGGTATCCTTTTATGTATACTTACTATAATATTTAAACCGGACGATAACGTGAACGATAGGAAAGGAAAAAACCAGAGTGCGCGAGACTGTGATGTCATTCTATTGAGTTCCGGGGTCCACTTCTAAATTCTTCTTCTATTGGCTTCTAATTCAATCTAACGTCATGAAACCCTGTCTAAAGACTGTTGACATCCAGTGGAAGCCATAGGTACTGAAGTCTGAGTCCTAGATAACATTGAATCCCATAGGCAGCCAGGAGAATAAGGTAATCTAAAAAAAAGAACGGATGGATTTTCCTCGGGTTTTGTGCATATTCTAGTTTCTGGGCCTGACTGGCAGGTATTTTACTTTGGGCACGCCAGACTCTCCAAAACCGACACCTCGGCTGCCGCTCCCTAAATAGTTAAACACTATAATTACACACAGAGTGAGTCCATGCATTTTATTATGTGACTTTTTAAGCACATTTTTACTTCTGATGTCACAATCCTCTTGAATGACAGACCAAGGTACTTGTTTTTTAATGAAAGTGAAACTTAAAAAAAAATACAACAAAGACTGAACAGATCGTAACATACATCATGCACAAAGCACTAACCAAAACAATAACCCACACCACATGTGGGGAGAGGACACACTAAGTATGGTCCCCAATTAGAGGCAACGACAAACAGCTGCCTCTAATTGGGAACCACACACAATCATCAACATAGACAACACCAAACACCCCTGGTCACATCCTGGCCCAAAACCCCATAGAGAACCCAGAGGGCTCTCTATGGCCAGGACGTGACACCTGAACTTATTTAGGCTTGCCATAACAAAGGTTTTGAATAATTATCGACTCAAGCCATTTCAGATTTGTGTAAAAATGTCTAAAAATATAATTCCAATTTGACATTATTGGTGTAGATCAGTGACACAAAAAGTCAATTTTGTGAACACTTCATGAATCCACTGTAGTTTTCATTTTATATGCAAACTATACCGGTTAAACTAATACTGATTAATATTTCATTGACTTTCATTGATACTCTGGTGTACAGGGTACATATACACATGACATAATTGTGTACATAGACTTTAGGAAGTTATTCAACTACCAACGGGCAAGCATTGATTAAAATAGCATAATTCTTTATTTACCCCCTCGTCTTAAGTTTTATAATTCAGCCTAATGCAATAACGTTTTACAAAACATGCTGTACTTGTATTCAATTTAAATCCCAATATGAGCTCCAGTACAGTTCATTTGACAGTTGATACTTTCCAGAGGAAGTCTATTTTTCCCTGCTGAAAACAAGTAACTGATCCCTGCTCTGCCATGGACTAGTTAGTACAACAGGATCTATTACAGCGAGCACTCTATGGGTGCGATTGAACACTGTAGCACATTTTCTTTGCATTGTTATTGATGATTAGAAAATTAGCTGATGTGTGACAAGTGATGCTATCTGCTCATCAATTAAGGGTGCATAATATTAATTTCAACTTTAGTGCTGCAACCCATAACACAAACCCAACTATTCACGGCTTTCCCTACCTTGAGTTTGGCCAAAAGCAATCTTTCATTTGTTCTAATGAACTGTAAATGGCTCCAACTCTAGAAGAAAATAGTGCCATCCAGGAGCAAATAAGTCAACGTTATAGAAGATCCAGACACTTGTTTTTTGCAATTTCCCAACATTACAGTATTCATAGGATGTGTCAAATACAGAATGTCACCAGTCACCCACATATCCATCAGTAGACCTACCTAGTGTTATTCTGCTTCACTAAACGAGCTGACATGTTTGTTTTTTTCCGTTTATTTTCAAGGCAATATAGACTTGATGGTTTATGGAGTGGTCTTAGAAAGGGGATTGAAAAACAAACGACTTGGCCGTGGTCATGACGAGTGTTACCCAGTTGTGTCCTTTTCTCATTAATAAATTTTTTCTTTGTATACTGCAATTCTACTTTTAGCTGCCATTGTGTACAAGATCAGATTATCCTTACTATACATGTAACACCAAATCCCAATTTTCCCATGAACGAGAAAAGGAGATATACAGTAGAAAGGGAAGGGAAAGTGATGAATCCAACGTAGACATTGGTGGGTGAGGGGTACTTGTTGTGGATGGTGCTGACGACGCAACTGGGTAACACTCGTCATGACCAGAGCCTATCATCTTGCAGTAGAGGGCAATTCACAAATTGTTAGGGAGCCTTCTGAGAGAATTCTAGAGAGAAAAGCATAAAGTTTGGCTCCCTAACTACCAGGGTCAGAGAGAGGGTTCAGAGGAGATTTTCTACAGTATCAGTGCAGTACAGTAGCATTGGCTAGCTAGATGGTGGTTGGTAGGATAAAGTGACTGGATTTGAACAGTAAAATATATAGTAATAACAGAGTAGGTCAGGTGGGTACAGTTGAGTCAAGAACAGATGTAGGATCTTAATTTGAGGCAGTTTGCTACAACAGGAAAACAATCCTGCAGCAACAGGAAATGTGAATTACTATGTGGATTATAATTAATAGACATAAATGAAGACCTACAGTTGAAGTCGGAAGTTTACATACACCTTGGCCAAATACATTAGTCAAAAACTCAGTTTTTCAAATTCCTGACATTTAATCCTTGTAGAAATTCCCTGTCTTAGGGCAGTTAGGATCACCACTTTATTTTAAGATTGTGAAATGTCAGAATAATAGTAGAGAGAATGATTTATTTCAGCTTTTATTTCTTTCATCACATTCCCAGTGGGTCAGAAGTTTACATACACACAATTAGTATTTGGTAGCATTGCCTTTAAATTGTTTAACTTGGGGCAAATGTTTTGGGTAGCCTTCCACAAGCTTCCAACATTAAGTTGGGTGAATTTTGGCCCATTCCTCCTGACAGAGCTGGTGTAACTGAGCCAAGTTTGAAGGCCTCCTTGCTCACACACGCTTTTTCAGCGGATTGAGGTTGAGGTCAGGGCTTTGTGATGGCAACTCCAATACCTTGACTTTGTTGTCCTTAAGTCATTTTGCCACAACTTTGGAAGTATGCTTGAGGTCCTTGTCCATTTGGAAGACCCATTTGCGACCAAGCTTTAACTTCCTGACTGATGTCTTGAGATGTTGCTTCAATATAGCCACATAATTTTCCTTCCTCATGAAGCCATCTATTTTGTGAAGTGCACCAGTCCCTCCTGCAGCAAAGCACCCCCACAACATGCTTCACGGCTGGGATGGTGTTTTTCGGCTTGCAAGCATCCCCCTTTTTCCTCCAAACATAACAATGGTCATTATTGCCAAACAGTTCTATTTTTGTTTTGCACATCTGCAAACCATTTTCATCAATATTTGGCAAACAACCTAACAAAAATGACTTCAGTGCCCTTGTCGTCACCTGGCTGATCTGAGTGTAAGTGACTGACAACGTAACTAGCTATCTAGTACCTGTGCCAGTAGCACGCCCCGTACTTACACGCGCGCAGTAGTGAGTGGAATGAGGAAGTGCACGCATGCACGCCAATATGCACACCTCGAAAATGATCGCTTGATTTGAACAAAATTGATTATTACGTTGCAGATCCTGTTCGGTATTACACACTATAATGTGTACAACGTCTAAAGACCTGCATCACAATACTGAGAGCTGTGTCATTCGTAAAACAACGTATTTGGGTGTTTTTGGAGACTTTGTTCATGTTTTTGGACACCCTGTAACTCCAGAATGAGGCCAAAGTGAATGGGGCCAGAAATTGCTAAAGTGAAATAGCAAAAATAAGTGTCTGGAACCTTGTTTAACATGCAATTTACATCAAACATACAGATTAGGGTCCTAAATAGTGAAATTCTCCTTTATGTCATATGAAGAGTGGGCTGTAGCGCCTATTACAACGATTTATTTTAAACTGTGTCCATGTTTAAGAAATGCTTTGAAGCATGTGCCCGGGTCAAATTTCCAGGTTCTGTTCCCGTACATTTATAAAGTGTAGGTGGTTCTGACCCCCATTCACCCTCAACCTATCAACTTTTAAATAAAAAGAGTCCCTCTTGCCAATATATTACTTAAACAAAAAATGACTGCACAATTAGCATACTACAATAAATACAAAACAACTATATAAATCACCAAATAAATATTCCCCAGGGTGGCCTGCGAATATTATGAGAGACTAAATTTTCAATGACAACTGGAAATGTCTGCGTATTTCTGCAGGTGTTCGCCACATTGGAAACGAAGAAGGAAAGCAAAGTCAGAAAGACAGGTACTTGGCAGTGTATACAGAGTAATGCAGATTAAAAATACCATCCCACTTTGCTCCACACAGATGTGAAGCACAGATTTATTACAAAAGCTGAAACATCTTCATTTATATGTCTAGCCATGACGATGCACCCTTATTATTCTGTTGTCACGCAGAGAATGCAAATAGAAGGAAACAGAAAATGTATCTGTCTCACAATGCAAAGAACTGTGGGTCAAATTCGGTAACCAGAGACCAGAAACTATGCATGCCATTGATACGCTTGCCTCTCATTTTGAGGAATATGTTGTTTGTTTGTTGTTTAAATGTGTGCGAGTATGTGATAATGAGTATATGTGAGCGAAAGAGTGTGAGAGTATGTCTCAGACATTGGGTCTATGATCACTATTCTTATCAACTGTCTAAGTCTATACCTGTTAATAATAATTGCTCTTAGAAAAATGTGTTCCTTTGCCAACACCAGAGAGTTGTGAAACTCAGGGATGAGTTGTGCTGTGTAGGTTCCAAACAGGGGATCAAGAACAAAGGTGGAAAAATATGCACCTACAGCATGGTACATTTATACAATTACAGAGTATGTGTGTTTAAGAATTCATACATCCTGGAGCCACAAATCCGAGAATCAGCTTAACTACTTAGGGAGCAGTGGGGCCCACTCCCGACACTACCCGGTGAAATGTAAGGTGCCAAATTTAAAATCCAAAAGTTGAATTATTAAACATTCATCAATATACAAGTGTTGCATAGTCATCAAAAGCTCTGATTCTTGGCAATATCACAGCATTGTCAGATTTCAAAAAGGCTTTACGGCGAAAGCACCACATTAGATTGTTTGAGGGTAGCACACCACATATTTTTGCCATTAGCATAAATTCATAAACCATCGCGGTTCACACAAAACACATTTCACAGCGAAAACAAATCCCTTACCTTTTTAAATTTAGCATGCATGATGGACAGACAAGTGTAGACTACGACGCAAGATGCGACTGAAATTTGGGGATAGATCCAGAGATGGTTGAGGAGGAGACTTGAAGCGCTGGTCATCTTGTTATGACATGCATTATCTGAAATAGGTCCACAGAATTATATCTATTATACCTATGGAGGAACTTTGATTGTCCTTTGAGCTAGCTAGTTAACAAGCTTGAGCTGGTTAACAAGTTGTGTGTGCAGAGCGGCACCAGAATAAAAAAACATACATGTATACACGTATAGTATCCTTAACTTCTTAGGGCTAGGTAGCAGTATTTTGAAGTTCGGATGAAAAATGCCCCCAAAGTAAACTGCCTGTTACTCAGGCCCAGAAGCTAGGATATGCATATAATTAGTAGTTTTGGATAGAAAACACTTTGAAGTTTCTAAAACTGTTAATGTCTGTGCGTATAACAGAACTGATATGGCAGGCAAAAACCAGAGCAAAATCCATCCGGGATGTCTGAATCAGTCATGTCACACTGTTTTCAATTGGCATGCTATTCAAATCTGGGTATTTTAGCTCCCAGATTGCAGTTCCTATGGCTTCCACTAGATGTCAACAGTCTTTAGAAAAAGGTTGGAAGCTTCAATCATGAAAATCAAGAGAGTAAGACCACTAGTTCCTGGGTTCACGTCAAGTGTACTGTTTCGGATTCTGCGCGTAACAGGGAATGCGCGCTCAGTTCTTTTTCTCTTCTATTCAGCAGGTTATATTCCGTCTGAAATATTGTAGTGTATATTCATTTTAGGGTATCTGAGTATTGATTACAAATGCTGTTTGACTTTTTTCGGCAAACTTTATGGGTACTTTTGGGATATCGTTTGTCTGCATGGATGAAAGCCTTTGGGCAGGTGGATTACTGAACAAAACACGTCAACCAAACGGAGCTATATGGATATAAAGAGGAACTTTATCGAACAAAAGGACCTTTTATTGTGTAACCTGGACGCTTTGATTTGCCATCAGAGGAAGATCATCAAAGGTAAGCGATTTATTTTATGCTATTTTTGAGTTTTGTGACACCTCTGCTGGTTATGTTATTATGCTAATTGAGCGAAAAGCCTTTTTGAAATCTGACAATGCTGTTAGATTAACAAGAGTCTAAGCTTTTGAAGGGTGTGCAGCATTTGTATTTTCATGAATGTTTAAAATTAGTATTTTTGTAATTTGAATTTGGCGCTCTGCATTTCACCGGATGTTGTCAAAATCGATCCCGTTCACGGGATTGGATCCGTAACAGGTTAACCTCTCAGGGATCATTGGGGCGCTAGCGACCCACTCCCGACACCACCAGGTAAAATGTAAAGCGCCAAATTCAAAATCCCAAAGTTGAATTATTAAAAATCCACCAATATACAAGTGTTTCATACTCATCAAAAGCTCTGTTTCTTGGCAATATCACAGCGTTGTCAGATTTCAAAAAGGCTTTACGGCGAAAGCACTACATTTGATTGTTTGAGGACAGCACCTCACATACTTTCTCATAGCCATGAATTCATTAGCCAGCGTGGCACACACATAACACATTTCACAGCAAAAACAAATCAATTACCTGTTGAAGAACTTCTGCTGAGGTCATCCTAAGTGTCCAACGANGCGTGCCCAGTCCTACAGAGTTCCAAAGAGGCACTTCCTGATTCTCTCTTCTTCTCTGTTCTAATTCATCTGAACAGCATGAAACCACTTTCTAGAGACAAAGGACATCCAGAGGAAGCGATAGGTACTGCATTCATATGCCCTTTTATGGGCATTTTCATGAGGGAGGGGTTCCAAATGAGGCACTCTGTGAAAACCACTTTCTCCAGGACAGAACTTCCTCGGGGTTTTGCCTGCCATATCCGTTCTGTTTTACTCACAGACAAATGGTTAACAGTTTTACAGAATTCAGAGTGTTTCCTATCCAATGGTACCAAATATGTGCATATCCTATTTTCTGGGCCTGAATGGGAGGCATTTTACTTTGGGCACGCCAGGCTCTCCAAAACGGTCAAGTTGTGCAGTGATCCCTAAGAAGTTAACTAGCATTGAAAAAGTTAATCCATTCTTCTCTAGATAAGAAAAGAAAATCTCTCTCCCTATCTTCTGAATCAAGCTTGAAACATACAGTACAGTACAGTAGCCTATGCTTCAGAGCTGGGAGGGGCAAATAGCCTAAACACGCATACGCACTGGCAAAGATTTTCTTGCTGGCAGACACTGGAATAAGTTTCTGAGTGACAGAATGAAGGCTTTGTATAGGTGCTTTGTTCCATTTTTTGTGGGACTAGAAAAAAATGCCTGGAACATAAAATAACTTTATTAGCCGGTTCCCATGCTTTTAATATGATAACGGTACTGTTCCGGAAAAGTATGGATCACTTTTGTTCCAGGTTCCGTTTCTGTTCATTGTTCTTTTACATTTTTTGGTCCTGTTCCCTTAACCAGTTCCAACCCAACCCTAGCAAAGATGACGCCGACAGACACGGTAGCTCTGCTTCTAGCTCCTATGCAACTTTGCAGTACTCTTTTTTTTTTTGTTATTTCTTACATTATTACCCCAGAACGTTTTTTGTGTTATGACATACAGCCGGAAAGAACTTTTGATATCAGAGCGACGGTAACTCATCAGCATTACGACCAGAAATACGACTTTCCCAAATTGGATCCATTGTTCGTACCCCCCAGGGCAACTGAACTTATCCCAGAGGCTGCTCCAAGCCCCCTCCGGCGGAGAAGAGGTATTCGAAGTGGACTTCTAGTCCGACTCAGGAGGTGTGCACACCATCCACCGCTTCTGAGTATATTACTCGCTAATGTTCAGTCCCTGGACAATAAAGTAGACGAGCTTAGCCAGCTGGGTTCTCAGTACATTGTGCAGACAGGAATAAAGAACTCTCCTGGAAGAAGTAAAGGCGGTGGTGCATGTTTCATGACTACCTACTCATGGTGTGATTGTGATAACGTTCAGAAACTCAAGTACTTTTGTTCACCCGACCTAGAATACCTCACAATCAAATGCCGACCTTATTACCTCACAAGATCATTATTTTCAGTTATAGTCACAGCTGTGTATATTCCCCCTCAAGCCGATACCGCAAAGGCCCTCAAGGAACTACACTGGACTTTGTGCAAACTGGAAACCACATTTCCTTGTAGCTGGGGATTTTAACCTCGACGGGATCGGTGTCCCTCCATTGGGATGGTTGAACTAACGTGCGCTAATGTGATTAGCATGACGTTGTAAGTAACAAGAACATTTCCCAGGACATAGACATGTCTTATATGGGCAGAAAGTTTAAATTATTGTTATTCCAACTGCACTATCCAATTTAAAGTAGCTATTTCAGTGAAAAAATACCATGCTATTGTTTGAGGAGAGTGCACAACAACAAAACACTTTTATCATGGCAACTGGTTTGATACATTCACCTTTGATTTGTCATCCTGAGGGTCCTAGAGATAAAATGTAGCATAGTTTTGTTTGGTAAAATACTTTTTATATTCAAATGTAGGAACTTGGTTCTAAAGTTTGAACCCCTGCTGTTTCTGGCCCCACACCCACCCTAGATATGTGAATGTTAGTGTATTTTTTGTAGGGAAGCTCATTTTCCATCATGTATGACCTTCCTGGGAGTGTGTAAACTTACACGTTTTATTTCCATATCATTTTTGAATGTTTTCTATAGTAATGTACTTGTACCAAATCGGCACATTTGGGCAGACTTTATACAACATTTTCTGATGTATTACAATGCTTCACTGGATCAGTTTGAAACTGTGCACATACACTACAAAATCTAAATTGCGCCTAAACTGCAATATTATATTATGGCCTTTCTTTTGCATTTCAAAGATAATGAAGAAAAAAAATATATATATATATGCATTTTTTTTGTTTGTATTATCTTTTACCAGATCTAATGTGTTATATTCTACTACATTCATTTCACATTTCCACAAACTTCAAAGTGTTTTCTTTCAAATGGCATCAATAATCTTGCTTCAGGTCCTGAGCTACAGGTAGTTAGATTTGGGTATGTCATTTTAGGTGAAAATTGGAAAAAAAGGGTCCGATCCTTAACAAAGCAAATTTGAGGAAAACAGAAAAAGCTACATAAGTTCTATCAACACATTGCCTGTGGTACTTGCACTTCCAAAACTCTTGACCATTTCTACTTTCCCTTTGGGGATGACTAGAAGGACCTCCCTACAAGACCCTCCCTACAAGGCCCTCCCCTGCCCTCCCTCCCTCCCTCCGGCAAATCAGATCACAACTCCATTCTGCTCCTCCCGTTCTATAGGCACAAACTCAAACAGGAAGTACCAGTGCTAAGGTCTATTCAACGCTGGTCTGACCGATTGGAATACATGCTCCAATAATGTTTTGATCACGCAGACTGGGATATGTTCTGGGTTGCCTCTAAGAATAACATTGACGTATACAAGGACACGGTGTCTGAGTTCATCAGGAAGTGTAAAAGGGATGTTGTTCCCACAGTGACTATTAAAACCTACCCAAATCAAAAAATATGGATAGATGGCAGTATTTAACCACGGCAAGGTGACTGGGAATATGGAATACAAACAGTGTAGTTATTCCCTCCCTAAGGCAATCAAACAGTCAAACCTTCAGTGCAGAGACAAAGTGGAGTTGCAATTCAACAGCTCAGACATGAGACGTATGTGGCAGGGTCTACAGACAATCACGGATTACAAAGGGAAAACCAGCCAAGTCGCAGACACCGATGTCTTGCTCCCGGACAAGCTAAACACCTCCGTTGCCCGCCTTGAGGATAACACAGTGCCACCAACACGGTCCGCTCCCAAGGACTGTGGGCTCTTTTTCTCCGTGGTCGACGTGAGTAAGACATTGAAATGTGTCAACCCTTGCAAGGCTTCCGGCCCAGACGGCATCCCTAGCCGCGTCCTCAGAGCATGCGCTGACCAGCTGGCTGGAGTGTTTACGGTCAAATTAAATCTTTCCCTATCCCAGTCTGTTGTCCCCACCTGCTTCAAGATGTCCACAATTGTTCCTGAAGTGCTTTGAGAGGCTAGTTAAGGATCATATCACCTCCACCTTACCTGACACTCTAGACCCACTTCCATTTGCATACCACCCCAATAGACCCACAGATCCTGGGTATGAACGCCGCCCTGTCCAACTGGCTCTTGGACTTCCTGACGGGCTGCCCTCATGTGGTGAAGGTAGTAAACAACACCTCCACTACACTGATCCTCAATACAGGTGCCCCACAAGGTTGAGTGCACAGCCCCCTCCTGCACTAACTCTTCACCCATAACTGCGTGGCCACGCACGCCTCCAACTTAATCATCAAGTTTGCAGACGACACAACAGTAGTAGGCCTGATTACCAACAATGACGAGACAGCCTTTAGGGAGGAGGTGAAGGCCCTGGCAGAGTGGTGCCAGGAAAATAACCTCTCACTCAACGTCAACAAAACAAACAAGTTGATTGTGTACTTCAGGAGGCAGCAGAGGGAGCACGTCCCTATCCACATTGACGGGACCGCAGTGGAGAAGGTGAAAAGCTTTTGAGAGCATCCTGTCTGGCTGTATCACCGCCTGGTACGGCAACTGCACCGCCCGCAACTGCAGTGCTCTCCAGAGGATGTTGCGGTCTGCCCAACGCATCACCGGGGGCACACTGCCTTCCCCAGGACACCTACAGCACAGGAAAGCTAAAAAGACGATCAAGGACAAGAACCATCCGAGCCACGGCCAGTTCACCCCGCTATCATCCAGATTTGGCGAGGTCAGTACAGGTGCATCAAAGCTGGGACCCGAGAGACTGAAAAACAGCTTCTATCTCAAGGCCATCAGACTGTTATACAGCCATCACTAGCCGGCTACCACCACTTTAGTTTATTTAATAAATATCTTCTTAACCCTATTTATTGGTTTGGTTTTTACAGCGACTTTAAGATTCCTTGTGTAATGAAAAGCACTATATCAAATAAATATATTATTATTATTTATTATTAATAGATCAATTTAGTTTTAATCTCTTGCCAAGACATCACTGGATACAGTGCCTTCAGAAAGTATCCGCACCCCTTGACTTTTTCCACATTTTGTTGTGATACAACCTGAATGAAAAAAGTATTAAATTGAGATGTTTTATCACTGGCCGACACACAATAATCCAGAACGTCAAAGTGGAATTATGTTTTTTTTACAAATTAATAAAAAAAGAAAAGGTGAAATGTCTTGAGTCAATAAGTATTCAAACCCTTTGTTATGGCAAGCCTAAATTAGTTCAGGAGTAAAAATGTGCTTAACAAGTCACATAATAAGTTGCATGGACTCTGTGTGAAATTCTAGTGTATAACGTGATTTTTTAATGACTACATAATTTCTCTACCCCACACATACAATGATCTGCAAGGTCCCTCAGTTTAGCAGTGAATTTCAAACACAGATTCAACCACAAGACCAGAGAGGTTTTCCAGTGCCTCACAAAGAAGGGCATCAATTGGTAGATGGGTAGAAATGTCAAAAGCAGACCTTGAATATCCCTTTGAGCACGATGAAGTTATTAATAACACTTTGGATGGTGTGTCAATACACCAAGTCACTACAAAGATACAGGCCTCCTTCCTACCTCAGTTGCCGGAGAGGAAGGAAACCACTCAGGGATTTCACCATGAGGCCAATGGTGACTTTAAAACTGTTACATATTTTAATGGATGTGACAGGAATAAATTGAGAATGGATCAACAACATTGTAGTTACTCCACAATACCAATCTGATTGACTGAGTGAAAAGAAGGAAGCCTGTACAGAATACAAATATTCCAATGCATGCATCCTGTTTGCAACAAGGCACTCAAGTAATACTGCAAAAGATGTGGAAAATTTAATTAACTTTTTGTCCTGCATCCAACGTGCTATGTTTGGGGCAAATCCAATACAACACATTACTGATTGTCACTCTCCATATTTTCAAGCATAGTGGTGGCTGCATCATGTTATGGCTTTGCCTGTAATCATTAAGGACTGGGGAGTTTTTCAGTATAAAAAATAAACGCAAGGTAAAAAAAAAAGCACAGGTAAAATCCTAGGGGAAAACTGGTTAAGTCTGCTTTGCACCAGACACTGGGAGATGAATTCACCTTTCAGCAGGACAATAACCTAAAACACAAGGCCAAATCTACACTGGAGTTGTTTACCAAGAAGACAGTGAATGTTCCTGAGTGGCCGAGTTACAGTTTTGAATCAAATCTTTTTCAAAATCTATGGCAAGAACTAAAAATGGTTGTCTAGCAATGATCAACAACCAATTTGATAGAGCTTGAAGAATTTTGAAAATAATAATGGGCAAATGTTACACAATCCAGGTGTGGAAAGCTCTTATAGACTTACCCAGAAAGACTAACAGCTGTAATCACTGCCAAAGGGTTTCAACAAAGTATTGGCTCAGGGGTGTGAATACTTACAGTACCAGTCAAACGTTTGGACACACCTACTCATTGAAGGGTTTTCTTTATGTTTATATTTGAGATTCTTCAAAGTAGCCACCATTTGCCTTGATGACAGCTTTGCACACTCTGGCATTCTCTCAACCAGCTTCATGAGGTAGACACCTGGAATGCATGTCAATTAACAGGTGTGTCTTGTTAAAAATGTATTTGTGGTATTTCTTTCCTTCTTAATGCATTTGAGCCAATCAGTTGTGTTGTGACAAGGTAGGGGTGGTATACAGAAGATATCCCTATTTGGTTAAAGACCAAGTCCATATTATGGCGAGAACAGCTCCATTAAGCAAAGAGAAACGACAATCCATCATTACTTTAAGACATGAGTTACCAGAATCAGAAATTGCAGCCCAAATAAAGGCTTCACAGAGTTCAAGTAACAGACACATCTCAACATCAACTGTTCATAGGAGACTGTGTGAATTAGGCCTTCATGGTCAAATTGCTACAAAGAAACCATTACTAAAGGACACCAATAAGAAGAAGACACCTGCTTGGGCCAAGAAACACAAGCAATAGACATTAGGCGGGTGGAAATCTGTCCTTTGGTCTGGAGTCCAAATTGGAGATTTTTGGTTCCAACCGCCGTGTCTTTGTGAGATGCGGTGTGGGTGAATGGATGACATCCACATGTGTATTTCCCACCGTAAAGTATGGAGGAGGAGGTGTTATGGTGTGGTGGTGCTTTGCTGGTGACACTGTCTGTGATTTAATTAGAATTCAAGACATACTTAACCAGCATTGTTACCACAGCATTCTGCAGCAATACGCCATCCCATCTGGTTTGGGCTTAGTGGAACTATCATTTGTTTTTCAACAGGACAATGACCCAACACACCTCGAGGTTGTGTAAGGGCTATTTTACCAAGAAGGAGAGTGATGGAGTGCTGCAGCAGATGACCTGATGCAGCACTCAACCAAATTGAGATAGTTTGGGATGAGTCAGACCGTAGAGTGAAGGAAAAGCGGCCAACAAGTGCTCAGCATATGTGAGAACTCCTTCAAGACTGTTGGAAAAGCATTCCAGGTGAAGCTGGTTAAGAGAATTCCAAGAGTGTGCAAAGCTGTCAACAAGGCAACGGGTGGCTATTTGAAGAATCTCAAATATAAAATACATTCTTATTTGTTTAACACTTTTTTGGTTACTACATGGTTCCATATGTGTTATTTCATAATTTTTATGTCTTCACTATTATTCTACAATGTAGAAAATAGTACAAATAAATAAAAACCCTTGAATGACTCAGTGTTCTAAAACTTTTGAGTGTTAACCAATCTGTTTACTCAAAAGATTTAACTCAAACTGTAGGATTTCAGACTGAACTATAAAATCAAGATCTCAGATGAGTCTTTCGTCCATTGCTACCTGCAGCCACAGGACTCCACCACCATGTCCTCGTACTGTTTGTAGACCACGTTATTGGCTGAGTCAATGTAGAGGATGCTGATTGGGCTGAGGCGAGTGGGCACACAGCAGGTGGGCGGAGTCGAGTCGGGGTCCATGGAGTTCATGAGCGTCTGGATGATGGCGTGGTTGGTGGGCTCGAGATGCGAGCGAATAGGGAAGTCACACACCCCATCACAGTGGTAGGCCTCATACTCTAGTGGGGCGATGATCCAATCATCCCAGCCCATCTCCTTGAAGTTGACGTGCAGCTGCTTCCTGTGGCAACGAGGCTTGGGGTTCTTGGCCAGCTTCTTGCCGCGGGTGGTTGGAGCTCGGCGCATGCGCCGCTGAGTGAACAGGTATTCGTACACAGTCTTGTTGTCATGGCCCGACCGAGCTTTGATCTCATTGTAGAACAAGTCGTTTTTCTTGGTGCGCCCGAACATGAGGAAAAAGGCCTTCTCTTTGGTCTGCCTGCCCAGACGACTGAAGCCCAGTGCCCTGAGGTCCACGGTGCGTCCCCGTTCTAAACCCTCCAGCTCGAAGCAAAGCTGGACGGAGTTCTTGAAATTCTTGAATAGTTTCCAAATGTCAAACACTTCCCATTTGGGCGTATTGTGTTCCTTGATGGTTCGAGTTTGGAGCAGTGTAGCTTTCTGGTTACCTGCTACACAGGTGAAAAGCTTCAGGCAGAAAACTCTGTCAGTGGAAAGTGCTTTGTGTGGATCAGCCAGTCTTTTCCTGAGTATACGCAGCTCGGCACCCAGTAACCCCTCCTTCTCCAGGGAACTGATGTTGAAGTAATACTTCTGTCTTCTCAGCTGGGGAATACGGGCATCTGTAAAAGAAGATAACAGAGTCAAGGGCAAGAATAACCATCATATTGACATGTTCCTTTATGTGTTAATGTGGCTTCTCAGGTAAGACACAGGTCGTAAGAGTTATATGCAATATTTTTCTTTGGTGAGGGAAAGCATGGCCATATAAAAATGAAAGGCAGCATTTTCTTCCAGGCACAGTATGTGTTTGAAAGTACATTAAAACCAGACATTTGCAGACTACATACCACACTGAACTGTAAAAAGACCATTATTATCGACCTGCAGCTGTTTATGAGTGGATCTACCATCATGTCATATGGCATTTTCTAAGAGTGGACCAGACAAAACCTGAACAACACAAAATATATTGAGAAAGGGTAGAGTGACTTGCAGACTTAGGAGCCCAACCAGAGATAAAAAGACATCTGAAACTGAGAAATTGAGGAAGGAAGAGGAGGACAGGAGGAGAAAGAGGTGATGGGGAAGTAGAAGAAGAAGAAGAAGAAGAAGAAGAAGAAGAAGAAGAAGAAGAAGAAGAAGAAGAAGAAGAAGAAGAAGAAAGAAAAATAAGGTGTGTTCTGTTTTACAGATGAAAAAATGCAATGTCTGGGAAGGGATCAGTTACAACTTCTTAGTCATACAAAGGGGAAGGTTACCAACCTGTTATACAAATAAAGGGAAAAATAAGTGCTTGAAATGTAAACCTTTAGCAGCTAGAAATATGAGAGCTTTACACAGCAAATAAAGTATTATTTGTTTACACTTTAGAAGCTGTAAATAACTAAGGGATTTTTTTTCTAGGCAAGTCAGTTAAGAACAAATTCTTATTTTCAATGACAGTCTAGGAACAGTGGGTTAACTGCCTTGTGCAGAACGACAGATTTTTACCTTGTCAGCTCGGGGATTTGATTTTGCAACCTTGCGGTTAGCTAGTCCAATGCTCTAACCACTAGGCTACCTGCCACCAGTAATGACTATGCACATGGCTACTGACAGTGTGACAGACCCATAACCAAGAGTTTTAGAAACTATTATGTCAAACACCAAGAAACCTTTTGACTTTAAGCTTCAAGTTTGCTTAGACTTTAGCTTGACTTTACCTCTTTAATAAAGAGGTTGGTTTGATGAGCATATGCCTACAGCTCCACTGTCTCTTGGTTATGTTTCATTTATCAACTTAACAAAATGCTACAATTAAAGATAAGTAAGCATTGACTTTGCAAGCAGTAATGCAGATTTTTGTGTATTATGAGACACCACTGTTATTTTTTTTATAACTCTGTTTATATGGCATCAAAAGTTTACCTTGTCCTTTATCCACAAAGCTGGTGATGGTGTTGGCCATGCCAGCCTCGTGCAGCACACTAGTGTTCACCCCTCCTGTGGATAGTGACCAATACAGTGACAACATGTAGTCATGCGGAGTTACCAATAGGAGCTTTGGAGAGTATCTGCCGTTAAGTTTGCCCGTTGCTTTGCCACTCATTTGGGCCAATCGAGCGATGTGCTTTTGCACATCAACGACTTTTTTCTGTCCAGTTCGTGCTGATGTTGCAGCTCCTTTGCTCTGTCCAGGCCTGCCTGAGCCTTTTCCTGTTTGCATGCTCAACGCCACGGGAGCAGGCGCAGCTTCTGCTTTAGTAGCATCCCCGCCGGGTACCCAATAGCGCACAGCCTCCTTGGGCCCCAAATTGACAGCTCCACGAGCACGGCTGACGGTTACGCCATGCGGTGATGACACTGATGTCACAGATTTCGCTTTGGCTGCCTCGCCCTTTATCAGCGGGGGTCCTGTTCTAATGCGCGTGATC
Organism: Hucho hucho; assembly: GCA_003317085.1. NCBI lineage: Eukaryota > Metazoa > Chordata > Actinopteri > Salmoniformes > Salmonidae > Hucho > Hucho hucho. The sequence goes on from QNTS01000212.1 coordinate 826,082, forward strand.
CTCGCAGCACTTAGAGACTTCCAACCCCCTGCTCCGTAGTTTCCTACCGTCGACCTGGCAGTTGAGCCAATTCCCGGGTTGGCTCCTTCACCTGCTCCGCCGGTGTGCTCCTTGCCTCCGCCCTCGGGTGCGCACTCTGCAACGCCGGTATGGCTCAGTGACGCTGGGATAAAGTCCAGGTATAAGAGAGTCCAACACCCCAATAAAAGAGGGACACTTTTCAGTACTTTCATCCTCTGATCTTCTTTTGAATTTTAGCCAGGGAGAAATGCGCACAGGCTTTTCCCGTTTGAAATAAGTAAACATGAACAAGTTTGGAAATGTGAAAATGTGGACTAGAAGTTAGTGTTCTATGGTAAATTACACTATGCAAACCGTTACTCCCAGAGTCGCTATTCAGTACCATAGTGATGTAAATGTCCTGTTGCTGGTCTTGCTTTCCAATATACAGTAGATGTCCGACAAGGTTTGCATTGAGAGGAGAAAACTTGACTTCGCTTAAACTCCAACTATTCTGCTGGATATCTTGTAAGAGACTTGTTTAAATCCCATTTTTTCCAAGAGGGGAGAATGGCGTAATGCTGCCACAGTTTTTTCCCCTCAAAGTTTGAACCCCATCCAATGAAAATAATTCACACACAGAAACCTGCAGGTGCTCTGAAATCTCTACAAACCTGAACTAAGGAATTGGAAAAGGAATTCCAACGCGAACCAGTTTAATTACTCTCTGATGTCATGCTGTCTAAACTAATTTAAGTGCAATATTTATTCTCAAATCGTCTTTGCTCTTCCCACCACTATGAGTCATCCTCTACATAAAAAGGCACTAAAACACAAAGCTTTGCATTATGTAATTTAAAATGAGCGTTTACTCAAGCTCCTAACATCTTTAAACAGTGGCGTAAAGAGGGCAGACTAGATAGGAAAGATTCTTGGGAACTTTTATTACTTGTAAGTGCTAAATAAATTATGCAACACCATTAATCTCTGTTGATAAACCATTTATAATGGATTTAAAAAAAGGATTTGCAGCTCATTATTTTATACTACTTATTCCCCCCACAAAATTGTGACGGCTAGCAAAAAGGTCATAGTTTCTATTGTGCATTTTATTTATAGATCACATACAATGGATATTCATCGTTTCCATGGTGTTTCTTTATAGGATATGCTGTAGGCTGCATAAAAGCTTCCATATTTCAAATATTTAGGGCCTTATTCAATAAAACGTATTGCTATCCCAGGTGGCGTATAACTTATACAAAATTCATCCTGGACTGCAAGGTGTTTCTTATAACCATGCTTGTATGATGAGTAACCTTGCCTGAGATATAGATTTGTGTTTTCTCCTTGAGCCAATGCCTTTAGTTTAGTGGGCTAATAAAGTCTTGTCGTGCTCAAACAAACCGGGTTCAAAACTGAGGTGGTCACACAAGAACATTGTGGATTCCTGTTTACAGGGTGAAACCAAAATAAACTTAATTACATATCACAAGTATAGTAGTTGCCTGGGAATAAGCCTCTTATTCCAGAAACCTTCCTAACTGGTTTTGATTGAATATGGGGCTTCGTTCCTCGATACTTTATAATGCCAAGGCAAGCCAACATCTCTGGCATCGTAGCTGTAACTAAGACTGTGCTTTAGAAATAATTAGATGCCAAAACCAGGGTTACATTTTGAAAATTGGCAGGCAAACGTGTCTCAAGTGGTTTGAAATAGGAGCTAGTGTTTTTGTATGTTTGAGCATTCCTCCTCTACCTGTAGAACTCTCCCAATCTGTATAGGCCGGGTATATATGAAAATGTATGTGGGGTATTGAATAAAGTGACCATATCACAGATTGCACATAAACTTTATGATCCCTTCTATTCAGTCCTGCTTTAGATTTATATTGTTACAAAGTGTTCAAAAAATATATAACATTCAAAATGGATGAGTATTTCCTTTATGAGTCTGCAGTGTTAGTTGTTTCAGAGACCTTTTATAATGCCCAAATCACCGTTTTAGTCAATCATTTCAGAATTTGTGTAGAATTTTGAAAAGACTGGAAATATAATTCTGAGAAATAGACGTGTGATAATATCTTTTTACGTCTTTACCTTTCCATCTGTATAGAGAGCTATGCTGTCCACTATTACCTAATATTGCTTCCATTTAATTCTAAGTGAATTATGGGACATGTCAAAACTATTTACTCTAATTTCAGTATAGCAATTAGTCTCTTATTAACATGGCTAAATACAATCCTAACAATGTCTCAATCCAGGATACAGTTGGGGAGAATAGGAAGAGGGCCCAGACTGCATACGAATGGTTTGATGATTGTCTTCTGTCCAAGTATTATTAACAACTCCACAGAGGACCCCACTTGGACTCCTCAGGTTTTGACTCCAACCCTGGAGCATTGAAGTAACTGTGCCAGAGACAGTATATAAGGAATCCAAGAAGTATCCTGAAGGTTAGCCTGAAGGTTTAAGTTCAGGACACAGAGACATACATATAAACACACTCACGGTGGGATGAAAACCGCAGTGCTTGGCCACCCCTTTAAAAATAAAGGTGTGCACAGCACATTTTGAGTCCAACTGTCATGGATGTATTCTGTTCTCAGGATGTTTGAAAAAGCCCAGAGGAAATCTGTCTCAGCTTGTGGTTTACCTCATACTACACTGGCATGCAGTAGCAAGAGAACATTGCTTTTGTGTGACTATGCCACTGTGCTTGTGCTAGCCATTGCCATGTGACGGTAATAATAACTTTGATGGGGTAAATGTGTACACTACTGCTATTGAGACGGGATGACTTTCAAAAACCACAGAAAAATCTCTGTCATAAACGTGGCCCAATAAAATAAAGAGTCAATTTGTTATGAACTAGCTTACATAACTTTGGGTTGGTGCTTGGAGACTTGTGTTACTGTGTTACTCTGAATAACTTTCCATTTCAAATATTACTCAGCGAAAAACATGATGTTCAAAATGTCAGGACTGTGGAACACTGCAATATTCGGCACGTTGTAAGAATTACCTACTGTACAGTAGCCTACTGTATCCAGGTGACAATGTTTTCATAATCAACCAATAAAATGTATTTATAAAGCCCTTTTTACATCAGCCGATGTCACAAAGTGCTGTACAGAAACCCAGCCTAAAACCTCAAACAGCAAGCAATGCAGATGTAGAAGCACAGAGGCTGGGAAAAACATACCCTAAAGGGCTTTAACTCTCTTTTACAAGGTAACAATTTACAGATGTACAGTGCTATCTAGTTGAACATAAGCTTAATTGTCTGTGCCCTAACCCCATCTGTATAACATTTGGTTGCAGATTTTATCCTGTGCTTTGTGGTGAGCCCTTAATTGACACAAAAAGTTAAGCAAAAGCAGTTTAAAACAAATGCACCAGTGCCCCCTTTAGGCTACGTCCTGTCTCATTGTGTAACAAATTGAGAACATGCAATCCAGGAGGAAGGTCTAAAAGTTCCAGGTGGACAGAATGTCATGCCAATCACTGGTACTTTGTGTTTATTAGTTGCATACTGTCAGAGAATGTCCATCAAGTATCCTTATTGCCTGGTAACAACAGATTTTCTCTGGAATATTGAAAATGGAAATAATGACAAACTCCATATATGGTTCTTAAAACTAGACCTGACCTTCAGGGGGAACAGGATCAACGTTTTCACTAAGTAAGTCTGGATTTGGCTGCCTGGAAAATTTCAACTGCAGTCATTTTGCCTGGATTTATTTGGTTATCCTGAGTGAACATATATTACAGCTTCAGGTCCTTCTGGCAAGACTCCAATGGCTGACCTGGTCGCACCCAACTCCCTAACACACCCGCTTATAGATAATGAGCGTGGCTTGTTTAAACTCTGTTAACTGTGCAGCCATGCTTGGAGCCTGACGGCGAGAAGAAAGAGACTTCTATACCCGGGCCAATGCCTTTCCACCTGAGCTGCAGGTGTTTGCTTTTCGTGCCTGTGGCTTTGAGTGGTCAGGCTCCATTCATTTTACATTTGGGATGGAAATGTTTACCTTTTCCAAAATGTCTAATGCTTGCCAGGAAAAGGTAGAGTTTGATGAAGTGTTTGATAATTGCAACCTATTGATTTCTACATGAATCTTTGACTTTGTGAAACAGAATTGTAAGTATTATATCAGAGGGTAGTAAAATATACTGATAGATAACAAATACGATGTTACAGTATGTGAGAGTGCATTGAAAGAGAAATTGCTATTTTGCATCGCTAAGATATCAACAATGATAATAATAAATTATTCTACTCCTATTCCTATTTGAGTCCTATTCCAGAATGCACATTTGAATCCATGTACTTAATGATGCAACACTTACAATATGAAAAATAAAGAAAATTGCATATCAATTCAAATATACTTTCTTGGTGCATGGGGAAAATAGTTACTTACCACCAGAAATCCAGTTGAGTTCAGTAAACACATGGGACTAGGGAATTCAACTCAACACGCTAAATGTAGATGTTAAAGTACAGTGCCTTCAGAAAGTATTCATACCCCTTGATTTAGTCTACATTTTGTGGTGTTACACCCTGAAATCAAACTGGATTACATTTATTTTTCTCACCCATCTAAACCCAATACCCCGTAATGACGAAATGAGAAGATGTTTTTAGAAATTTTAGCAAATGTATAGAAAATGAAATACAGAAATAGCTTATTTACATAAGTAAATAGTCACTATATGTTAGAAACACCTTGGGCAACGATTACAGCTGTGTGTCTTTCTGAGTAAGTCTCTAAGTGCTTTGCACACGTGGATTGTACAATATAAATGTTTTTTTTTATGTAGGTTTTAATTGTTGATCATTGCTAGACAACCATTTTCAAGTTTTACCATAGATTTTCAAGCAGATTTAAGTCAAAGCTCCATTCCATTTTATTTTTTATCCTGAGAAAACTCCCCAGTCCATAACGATTACAAGCATACCCATAACATGATGCAGCCACCACTATGCTTTTAAATATTGAGAGTGGTACTCAGTAATGTGTTGAATTGGATTTGCCCCAAAAATGTAACTTCGTATTTAGGAAAAAAATGAATTGCTTTACCACATTTTTTACAGTATTACCTTAGTGCCTTGTTGCAAAAAGGATGCATGTTTTGGAATATATTTACTAAGCTAACATTGTATTGTTTTAAGATGGATCATTTAAATATTTGATTTTGAATTTTAGGACCCCTTTAAGTATCAAAATATATACAGTATAAAAAAATATTTGATAATATATTGAATTTGGCCTTTGCTACTATAGCTTATAGAAACGCATTGAATAACACATTATAAACAGTCAAGAAGTAAATCATGAGGAATAAGGTTTTGAAGTGTCTGTCCTATATACAGTGAGGGAAAAAAGTATTTGATCCCCTGCTGATTTTGTACGTTTGCCCACTGACAAAGAAATGATCAGTCTATAATTTTAATGTGAGGTTTATTTGAACAGTGAGAGACAGAATAACAACAAAAAAATCCAGAAAAACGCATGTGAAAAATTTTATGAATTTATTTGCATTTTAACGGGGGAAATAAGTATTTGACCCCTCTGCAAAACATGACTTAGTACTTGGTGGCAAAACCCTTGTTGGCAATCACAGAGGTCAGACATTTCTTGTAGTTGGCCACCAGGTTTGCACACATCTCAGGAGGGATTTTGTCCCACTCCTCTTTACAGATCTTCTCCAAGTCATTAAGGTTTCGAGGCTGACGTTTGGCAACTCGAACCTTCAGCTCCCTCCACAGATTTTCTATGGGATTAAGGTCTGGAGACTGGCTAGGCCACTCCAGGACCTTAATGTGCTTCTTCTTGAGCCACTCCTTTGTTGCCTTGGCCATGTGTTTTGGGTCATTGTCATGCTGGAATACCCATCCACGACCCATTTTCAATGTCCTGGCTGAGGGAAGGAGGTTCTCACCCAAGATTTGATTGTACATGGCCCCGTCCATCGTCCCTTTGATGCGGTGAAGTTGTCCTGTCCCCTTAGCAGAAAAACACCCCCAAAGCATAATGTTTCCACCTCCATGTTTGACGGTGGGGATGGTGTTCTTGGGGTCATAGGCAGCATTCCTCCTCCTCCAAACACGGCGAGTTGAGTTGATGCCAAAGAGCTCCATTTTGGTCTCATTTGACCACAACACTTTCACCCAGTTGTCCTCTGAATCATTCAGATGTTCATTGGCAAACTTCAGACGGGCATGTACAGTGGGGCAAAAAAGTATTTAGTCAGCCACCAATTGTGCAAGTTCTCCAACTTAAAAAGATGAGAGAGGCCTGTAATTTTCATCATAGGTACACTTAAACTATGACAGACGAAATGAGAAAAAGAAATCCAGAAAATCACATTGTAGGATTTTTAATTTATTTATTTGCAAATTATGGTGGAAAATAAGTATTTGGTCAATAACAAAAGTTTATCTCAATACTTTGTTATATACCCTTTGTTGGCAATGACAGAGGTCAAACGTTTTCTGTAAGTCTTCACAAGGTTTTCACACACTGTTGCTGGTATTTTGGCCCATTCCTCCATGCAGATCTCCTCTAGAGCAGTGATGTTTTGGGGCTGTCGCTGGGCAACACGGACTTTCAACTCCCTCCAAAGATTTTCTATGGGGTTGAGATCTGGAGACTGGCTAGGCCACTCCAGGACCTTGAAATGCTTCTTACGAAGCCACTCCTTCGTTGCCCGGGCGGTGTGTTTGGGATCATTGTCATGCTGAAAGACCCAGCCACGTTTCATCTTCAATGCCCTTGCTGATGGAAGGAGGTTTTCACTCAAAATCTCACGATACATGGCCCCATTCATTCTTTCCTTTACACGGATCAGTCGTCCTGGTCCCTTTGCAGAAAAACAGCCCCAAAGCATGATGTTTCCACCCCCATGCTTCACAGTAGGTATGGTGTTCTTTGGATGCAACTCAGCATTCTTTGTCCTCCAAACACGACGAGTTGAGTTTTTACCAAAAAGTTCTATTTTGGTTTCATCTGACCATATGACATTCTCCCAATCCTCATCTGGATCATCCAAATGCTCTCTAGCAAACTTCAGACGGGCCTGAACATGTACTGGCTTAAGCAGGGGGACACGTCTGGCACTGCAGGATTTGAGTCCCTGGCGGCGTAGTGTGTTACTGATGGTAGGCTTTGTTACTTTGGTCCCAGCTCTCTGCAGGTCATTCACTAGGTCCCCCCGTGTGGTTCTGGGATTTTTGCTCACCGTTCTTGTGATCATTTTGACCCCACGGGGTGAGATCTTGCGTGGAGCCCCAGATCGAG